>PVJC01016641.1:0-33465 GCA_004026665.1 Murina feae | reverse complement strand
TATATTTTTGCCTCTTTCAGGTTGCAAGGAAGAAAGTAAAGATGGTGTTATTTTAAACACTCATCACTGAGTCTGTAGAACCACTACAGGGGGAGGAAGGCAGGCATATTGATAGAGGCTCCACATAGGTTGTAGGGTGTTTGAAACAGGCCAAGAGGGGCCTACCTAAAGGTATTCCATAGTTTGGGGGCAGCAGGAATTCTGAGACTTCCCAGTAGGAGGCAGTATATAGCGGGTAAGGCAACCCTTTGTCACTTAAGAGGGTTTTCTATGTATCAATTGATGAACATTAGACCAAGTGTCACTGTTATGGAAACATAGTTTCATATGCAGTAAAGCAGGAAAAAGAGAAAAGCCTGATTCTATTTAGGTTGTAAATGAAAACAATAAAAATAATAGAAATGTTTTCTTGAACACTAGCTCTATGCCAGGAAATATGTCAGAAGTTTCATGTAGATCATTTCCACTTATTTCACATCAACCTGAGATGAAATTTACACATTAGTAGAAGGGGACCCAGGATTCACACACAGGCAGTCTGGCTCTAGAATTTGAGCCCTTCACCTTGATATGCTATATTACATCAACTTAATTTTATTGGTATTATGATTCAGATACTACATAAGGATCTGAATAAAAGGCTAATATGCAAATGACTGAACAACAGAATGACCGGTTGCTATGACAAGCATTGACCACCAGGGGGAAAACGCTCAATACAGGAGCTGCCCCCTGGTGGTCAGTGCACTCCCACAGGGGGAGCACCGCTCAGCCAGAAGCCGGACTCACAGCTGGCAAGCGCAGCAGGGGTGGCAAGAGCCTCTCTTGCCTCCACAACAGTCGGACATCCCCCAAGAGCTCCTGGACTGTGAGAGGGCGCAAGCCGGACTGAGGAAACGTCACCACTCCCCAAGTACAAAACTTTCAAACACCTTGCCTCTAGTATAAAGATAAACAAGATAGTTTCTTTACCCCGTGTCATTTAGTTCACAGGTCTCTTTATGTCACACTAGGGGCCCAGTGCAAAAAATTTGTGCACATGGGAGGTCCTTTAGCCTGGTCTGTGCCCTCTCACAGTCTGGGACCCCTCTGAGGATGTCCACCTGCTAGTGTGCCTGGTCAGCCTGGATTCAGGGCTGATGGCTGTTTGCAGGCTGGCCAAGCCCCCCAGTGTGGACCCTCACCCCATTGGGGTGTGGCCAGCCTGGGTGATGGGATGAGGGCCATTTTCAGGCTGCCTATATCCCCTTCAGGTTTTGGGTCCCTACTGGGGTGCCTGGGCAGCCTGGGTGAGGAGCTGAGGGGTATTTTAGGCTGCCCACAGGCCCTTCAGGTTTTGGGTTCCTACTAGGGTACCTGGACAGCCTGGGTGAGGGGCTGATGGCCGTTTGCAGGCTTTCAGGCTGCCCACAGTTCCCATTGACCCAATGTCTCAGCAAGGCTGGCTGGAAGCAGGTTTCTGGGGTTTATTTATCTTCTATAATTGATACACTGTTCCTTTAAGCCGAGGCCTAGGCAGGTAATGAAGCCTCCTGTCTGCTTCATCTCTGTGGCTTCTATAATTGAAAGAATGTTGCCTTAGTTAGAGGCCCTGCTGCCTAGGCAGACAGTTTCCTCCATTGCTGGTGCAACGGAAGCCTGCTGTTTGGTTTAGCTCCAAGGCTTCTATAATTGAAACAATGTTGCAACTATGTTGTTGCCTTGAGCACAGAGAGGCCCAGCCGGCCAGCCGGCAGACAGTTTACTCCTGGAGCAATGGAAGCCTGCTGTTTACTCCATGTCCGTGACTGCTGGCCTCCATCTTGGCTGGGTTAATTTGCATACAGCCGCTCTGATTGTCTGGTGGGAATGGCTTAGGCATCCTGAAGAAACTGTCAATTTCAATATTACTCTTTTATTAGATTAGATGATAGTCACATCTGGAATCATGGATAGGATTTCCTAATTTATTTGTATCAAATATAATAATTTATTTGTTAAGTTCTAATTAACAAGGTAATGTAACAGTGCAAATGCAACATATAAACAATGGAAACCCATCTAAACATACACAAAAAAATAAGACTGAAAGGGATGATGCCACCAATTTGACAGAGTTAACCCTGGGTTATACATGACATTGAACAAATTTGAATTTCATTATTAATGTTTTCTTTATTTCAAGTGTTCTAAAAACAGAAAACTACATTTATTACAGAAAACACTTATGTTGATTTAAAGAAGAGATAAATTATAAAACATCTGGTAAAATACAATATGCATAAAAATCTAAAGGGCATGATTTGCAAAAGTTGGAAGTGGATCTCTGTTTTGTAGCTCTGGGGAATGAGTATGCATTACTTTTTATCAATTTTTACCTTTTAAAGTTTTCCACAACATTTAGAAGAGAAGATAAGCAGGAAAATTGAGTTATCAGGGTCAAAGATGAATACTTTGGGGATTAACTAAGTTTTTAAAGTGAATATAACATACGTATTTTTAAAGCTGATGCAATTTAAAATAGTTGAATAACCTTTTTTCAGGAAATTAAGAAAATTATTTGTTGACTGTTATTCCTCTAGGATTTGAAGAACTAATTAAATATGTTGATGATGCAACAGCACAGTTTTCACAATTTAACAGGGCACTTGTTAAAATTATGATGCACCTGTTATTTTTATATGTTAATATCAATCTAATTTACCTTAATTTAAACATGTAATTTCATGAAAGTACTTACTAACTAAAAGAGTTAAAGGCGTTCAATCTTAATTTTAGAGCATTAAAATTTTACAATCTCCCAGAGCCATTTAATTTCCAGATCTTTTTCTTCTACATAATATTCACAGCCATAAAACCTGCACAGGATTTCTTAATTTGTCTAGAATATATATTTGCTGTGACACATTGATTGGCTGCTTCCTACACATACCTTTGACTGGAACTGAACTCAGGGACCCTTTGGTCTGCAGACCAACACTCTACCCACTGATCGAAACCGGCTAAGGCCAACTAAAACACTTTACATTTAATTTTTTAAAAAATATTTTTATTGATTTTTTTACAGAGAAGAAGGGAGAGGGATAGAGAGTTAGAAACATGGGTGAGAGAGAAACATCGATCAGCTGCCTCTTGCACACTCCCTATTGGGGATGCGCCCGCAACCAAGGTACATGCCCTTGACCGGAATCGAACCTGGGACCCTTGAGTCTGCAGGCCGATGCTCTGTACACTGAGCCAAACCGGTCAGGGCTACATTTAATAATTTTTGATAGCAGAACATAGGTGCATATGCTGCCTTATAGAAAGACTAGTATTCTTCAGAATGTAATTTTATAAATGTGGACAACGAAGTGATAAAATATACAAGAAACTTAATCTTCCTTCGTACAAAGTGATGGGTAAATTTACTGAGAATATTAAATAAACAAGAAGATATTAAGGCAAAAATGCTTTGGATCCCCACAGTTTCTTCTTAGAACTATCACTGTGGTTGGCACATCCATCCCCAATGGGGATTCCACGAGGTGGAAAAGGCCCCTCCCCTTGATCATGAGAGTTTCTGTTTCCGCTCACCCCTGCCTGACTATTCTGGAGATGATAACTTCCTACTGGCTCCCTTAGAAGGTGAAAGTAACAGTAGTAAGACAATCAAATGAAACATTCAGCACATTATGAGGATTTACGCTGAAACAGTGATGTAAGTATCTGTTTTTTTAGGAGCTTCCCTTGGCAAGGCCCAGGCTCTAGCATTGTCTGTAGTGAAGTCGTGCCCATTCCCCCATTAGTGTGAATGGCAAAAATTAATGAGAACCAGCCAACCTGAACAGCAAGTAGGCAAGGAATTGAATGACCGGCTCTTCTCAAATCATATGATCATGCTCTTGTATTACGAAAAAGTGAAGCTTTGAACGGTCTTCAAGGTGAATCTGCAGCAGAGTGAACTGTTGTAATTCAATTTTAAGTTCAGCAAAATATGAGCAAATGACCTATGAAATGAAACTTCTCTGTCCTGTCTACTGTAATAAAAACTGTTAGAAATAAGTTATTCATGGTTTCTGTACTATCGGCATTTCATAGCTGTTCACACCACTGGATATACGGTGTTCCTCGGATTCTTACACACTAAGTTTCTAAAATATATAATGAAACTCGTGCAATTAAGATCATAAATTTATTCCTATCTTTACTCATTAACAGGTAAGTTTCTATCTCCTTCCTGATCTTCCAAAACTACTTATCATGGGCAGCAGGTCCAAGGCATACACAAATAGCTCTCCTTGGGAACCCTTTAATTCAGGAGCAATAGGTCATGCTATATATATCAGTTTCTTTAATTCTCTTTTCTCCTGAAAATGCCTATCTTTTTTTTCAGTCAATTAATAGCTAGGTGCCACTGGATGCTTCTGGGGATGTTAATCATTGATATCACTGAAGTATGAATCTAATAAGAGAGGAGACTTCTTGACCCAGAATGAGCTTGTTTTAAGATATGCATAATAGTAAGCATGGGGGTATAACACAGGGCTGTGTTTGAGAAATGAGCAACAGACCAGGTAAGAAGTATACTCATCTAAGATGAAATAACTGACAAACTATATATTAGTCTTAATAGTGTCATCTACATGAATAAAGAGAAAGCATAGCAGAGTAGTTAAAGCATAGGCCCTGAAGCCAGACCAACTGGGTTCAGACTAAGCTCCAGCATTTATTAAATATCTTATTTACACCCTCTGTTGAGAATTCACACTCATATTTTTTTTCCTGCTGTCTCTGCCTCTTGAACTGCAATCTCCTTTTCTTCAACTCAGCGAGGGGTCTGCTCATATTTTCCTGCCTTTGAAAGTAGTTGGGCAGATTTGGGTAACTGCAGATCTTATATTGTTTATTTTCTTTGTCCCAGAGAGTTCAGTCTTATGTTGTTCTGTTCCCAATGTTTTGAAAACAATAGTTTATTTAATTTACAGTGCTCAGTTTTTCTGTCATTTAAAGTCAGAATTTAAGTCTGTTCTTTGTTATTTCATAATGGTCTGAACAGGAATTCTTCTCTATATTTCTTAAATTTCTATCTCGTCTGTAACAATTTAGCCTTCCCAAATCCTTAGAGAAAATTTTCCTTCTCCCCACCAACATGTTACCCTCTGTCATAATCCTAGTTAAGGTTGATTTTGCCAACCCTCAGGACCAATGGATTTTAAATGACACAAAATTATATTCCAAATTTTAACTATATTTTTTATCTTAGTGCTATAATTCATTTAGGCACAATATTCTACCTTTTGATCTGTTGACCTAAGAACATCCAAAACTATGGAAAAATTTTATGAGTTTGAACTAAATTGATGAAATGTCAGAAAACAAGATCTAAAAATGCTCCAAAAATTGATTTTACAGATCTTTTTATACATTTTGAGTAAAGGAGGGACTGTTAAGGAAGAAAAAGCCATTCCAGTCAACTTTAACTCCTAGATAACTTTAGGTTCTATATTTTACATTCCTCCCCAACATCACATTCCAGGTCAAACAATTATTATTCCAAATATTGATCCCTTAATCTGTTTGCCTGCCTATGTCCATGTCCAATCCTTTTTCCACACTGTTTGCCTGCCTACTTCCAATACTTTTTTTTTCCACACTGCAGTCAAAATATAAACTTCTTAATATTAATTTAAAAATATAAATCATACATATTAATTACTCAGTTAACACACTTAATGGCTTCCCATTGCCTTTAAGAGAAGGTAAGCAACTTAACATTTAGCATTTGGACTCTGTCAATATTTGTAACATTATTTTCTTTCCATTCCTTTTACTCTATAACTAGTCTAATATATGTCAAACTTTGGTATCCATGAACTAACTTACTGGTATTCAGAGCACACATATACAAGCAGTGTTGTGTATAAAGAACAGAATACATACTAAGGAAGACCAGAACATTGGGCTCATTTGGTCAACAATGACATTCTTTTGCCCTGGCCAGTTTGGCTCAGTGGATAGAATGTCGACCTATGGACTGAAGGGTCCCAGGTTCAATTCCTGCAAGGGCCCTTCGGGTGCAGGTTCCTGGCCCTGGTGGACATCGGTGTTTCTGTCTCTCTCTTTTCCCCTTCCATTCTTTCTAAAAATCAATGGGAAAAATGTCCTTGGGTGAGGATTAAAGAAAACAAAAAATAAAAATCCAACAATGACATTCTTTTAAGTTGGAATGTATAGCTATTTCCTTTCTGTTCCTTGGTTCTGGTCACTCAAACTATTGTGGAATTATTCCTAGTTTTTGTGATAAAGAACCTTCAAATCTAATTTTTATCTTTATGCCTCTCTTGATTTTTTTAAAATTACATATAATGGATTAAGCTTCACTTTAGGCTTGTTATTAATTTTCTTTAATTCTTGTGCTTACCCATATCAACCTTAAAGGCCAAGAGATAATTTGACTTTTGCAGCTTCCAAGATAAAGAAAAACTTGCAAGTCCTATTAAAATTTGTCATTATTTCAGTTTTCTCATTCATTCAATAAATGCTGATTGTTTTCTGTGTATCACACATTATTATACGCTGGAGGTTGAGTGACAAGTGAGTCTAAGTTCCTAATACCTTTGAGTGTGTCTTAGGATAATGAGATATACAAATTACCACATAAACAAAAAGGTTTGGTTTTGTTTTTTTCCAGATAACGACAAGTACAATGAAAAAAATAAGATTAATAAAAAGTAGAGATGATGGAATGTCTGAGGGTGACTGAAAAATCAATATGACAGAAAATCATCCATTATGCATACATACATTCAACAAAATATGACAGCGTAAGTCTTTTCACCTAACCCTTCCCATTTAAAACTCTCCATACAACTCTAATATATAACCTGCAGGTGACCATGATACTTTCTATTTTCCTTCCTAAGACTTCTTTGATTAATAATTCTGAAAAATAACAATATTTCTCCTAAATTCAGAATTTGCTATTCACCACCCATTTCTAGAGAATAGTCCAAAATGCCTTTCAATTCATTAAACTCTGCCATAAAGGAAATTTCATGAAGAAATAATTCTAAATAGCTTTTACTTCATGTGAGTCAAGAATAGTTCTTGGAGATAGAATAGTATTTACATTCATTACTCAACATTATGATAAACCAGTGCATTTGCTCTAAAACAAATATTCATGAGCATTGTACTTTTACTTTCCTACTTTATAAAGTTGCAGACAAAAACCCAACATATTCTTTTTTAAAATATATTTTATTGGTTTTTACAGAGAGGAAGGGAGATAGAGAGTTAGAAACACCGATGAGAGAGAAACATTGATCAGCTGCCTTCTGCACACCCCCAACTAGGGATGTGCCCACAACCAAGGTACATGTCCCTGACCGGAATCGAACCTGGGAACGTTTCAGTCTGCAGGCTGACGCTCTGTCCACTGAGCCAAACTGGTCAGGGCCAAACATATTCTTAATAGCCCTAACAGCTTAGTATATAACATCTCAGATGCCTCTAGACATGGTCTACATAACCTTATTGAACTAAGATTTTTAAAAACTCACACAAGGTAGCAGTTGTGAAAAAAAAAGAAAGAAAGAAAAAACAGCAACTGGAAATCAGAAATGTAAGCAGAAAATTAACATTTATATTACTCTCTGTGTTCCTAAAAACATTCATATGACTTGCCCTATTTTAATTATTTTTCTTAGTGCTTTGCTATTCCACATGGGCACAAATACTTTCTATTCAGTTTATCTTTCACAAAACATAAAGGGATTCTAGATGTTAAATAATTTACATGGAGCCTGAGTTCACAGCTGTATTATCAAAAGCTTCGCCAAAAAACAGATATGGCCATGTTTGAAATCAGAAATCACTCTTGAGTTTTCTCTAGCAGAGAGAATGCACAGCATTTTGAGGCTTTCCTATGACACATGTTAGCATGTTGAGAATAGATTTTCCTGTTGAATCACCCCATCTTTTTGCAGCAGAAATGATGCTAAGCAAAGTTGAAGATGACCCTGTCCCTACTAATGGCATCGAATGGACTTTCCATGGCCCTTTCTTTAACGAACCACAATTCTCTGGAAGATGCTTTGTCAATACTTTTGTGGGGAGGTGGCTGCCTTCTTGATTAACAGTGTTAAATATCTCATAAAAACCAAGACAGATAAGGGCCAAATGTGTCCATTGGACTTGATAATAAAAATACTGCTGCTGATATTTTACAAAATATACTTAATGAAATGAGGGAAGAAAAATTAACCTGGGGAAAATTAAGTTGACAAAATCTACAGAGAAGTGTTGATGAAAGCAAGGCTCAAAGTTGTGCTTTCAGTGAGATAATGCAGAAGACAGTAAAAGACCCTACAAATGCATGTAGACAATTTAATTGGCTTCATATGATCAGAATCTAGAGAACTGATTATTTTTAGAAGTAATAAAAGTTAAAAGGGTTCTTACTGAAAGGCTTAACAACTGCTTGGATATGGATCTCAAAAGTCTTACATGATTGAATGGCCACATCTTTCTTAAAAATAATTTTAAAAAGCATAGTTCTGGCTCATTGAGTAACTGTACACTATTGGATGATGTGACATTTTTTGTCTCTCAAATATTCTCTTCTGCTTTAGTAGAATAATAAATTAAGAATTATTTAGAAACTCCATGAACATGTTAACTCTTTTTTTCATTTGTGAATTCATTGTATCAAATTGTCAAGATAACATATTTTCTGGAATAACAACTTTTACTTCATGGAACAAAAGATTGGGGCTTAGATATGCAATATGTGGTTTCAAAATATTAGTTCTCTTGCTTCCAGACATAAGATAGGATTACACTTACATTGCTTTTGAAGACAGGTATGGTAAAATGACTAAATTTGACCAACAAAATGCTGAGCAGAAGCTCCAAGAGTGTGTGTATAATTCAATATCTCCTTAATCTTCTGCCCTTGTAGCTAGCAGCATGGAAGAGAGGCCAGCTGCTACAGAATCGCCAGTGTATAATTAGTATTGAAAAATATGTTTTATTGCATAGAAACATCTTAAAAATATGTTTAGAACCCATATTGGATTCAATGGTTATTTTAATGTGTTTTACAAATGCAAAAACCAAAGCATAACTTATTATATGACTTGCCCAAGGTTGCAAGAAAAATCCACCTTTTTTCCTGCATTAAATGCAATATTAATATTTGGCATTTATTTATTTGCTTCTCCCACTTTAGGAATGAGGCTCCACTGTTATAACTACACAAATATGGGATGTGTGTGTGTACACACTGACATATACATGAAGCCTCTGAGTCAGAAACAAAGGCAGTTTATCCCTCAAGAGAAAGCAGACGCCAGAGCAATACGCTGCGTCAGTTCCCTGAGCCCCAGCCTCTGCTGGGTGGTGCAGTGAGGCTCGGATAGTACCTGCACATGAGGTGGACACAATTCAGGAGAGAACCCCCAAAGCAAACAACTTCGATCCTGTATGCGGCTGCTGGTGACTGTCTAGAGTGGCAGTTACTATAGGCATTGGCTGGTGGGTTTCTAGGTGCCCAGTGGTGATGGGGCGTAGAAGCAACTGCATGGCTGGCACATCCTGCAGGTGAAACATCTTAGTTTATAACCTTGAAACTGGAATTTTAAAAAATATAAGCATAATGTGATTCATGTAAACATGTGGTTTTTGTATAACAATATTTTTTGTAAATGAATTTATTCCAGGGCGGGGGAGAAAACAAGATATGATTATACTGATTTGAACTTTGCTCAAATGCGTTATCCATTTAAGGGGCTATTGCTAGTGGTAATTCTATGTGGTATATATTTATTTTATTATAGTTCCTGCCTCTCTGTGCCTGAAGTTTATATATTAAATTAGGTTTCATTATATGGCATGTTTTAATTTCTTCTTATAATCTTAAAGAACAGCATTACATTGCTTTTGTTGGTTAGTTGTGAAGTCTGATTAGTCTAAGTTGAATTTTGTCATGTAAAAGAGAACATTGAAAATATTTATTATGATACACTGAATCTGGTAAATTTGAGTGTACACATACATCTTCTATATAATTATCTATTGGCCGCATAGCTTAATATAAATACTAAACTATAGTACTTTTTAAATTTTCACTACGTATGGGTGCTGAAGCCATACAGGCCTGAAGCTGAAACTTGACATCGTCACTTACCAGGTGACTTTAGAATATTGGCTTTTCTTTTACTTTTTAGTATCAGTTGATTTATACTACAAATATGAAAGAACCCCACACTATGAAATTAGAGTCTCATAACACAAAGCACAAAGTTTCACACACAGTAGATATATATAGATACATATAGCTAGGTGTGTAAATATATATATATATAAACATATATATATGTGTAAATATATATATACACATACACTAGGAGCCCGGTGCACAATATATTGTTCACTCGGGAGTCCCTCAGCTCAGCCTATTCCTGCCCAACCTTTGGCCTGCAGCCTGCCACACACCCATAGCGGCCCGCCCACCCCACACACACCACCGCCACCCGCACATGGTGCCCCACCCACCCACCCACAGCACCCGCCACCCGGCCCATCGGCTCCACCCACCCACACAGCACCCGCCACCCGGCCTCCATCTTGGCTGGGCTAATTTGCATACAGCCACTCTGATTGGCTGGTGGGCGTGGCTTACCCTGTCCCGAAGAAACAGTTAATTTTACTATTTCACTTTTATTAGTTTAGATATATGCACATTAATACACACATAAGTAAATAAATTTATAAAATCTTAATATTCAGAGGCCCGGTTATTTCAAACGTCCACTGTGTCATGGGAATGCCTTTTTGTATGCTGAAGCTCCTAATAGCTTTTGGTGTATGCTGCATTTACATTACTTTCCAACAGAAAAAAGACCCTGGCTGCCTCTTGCTCATTGCTTTCCTGTGTGTCCCATATCTGATTATTCATAGACTTGGGGGAATGTGATGATTTTTAGGAATGACCCTGAAATATTCAGTATTTCAGTAAAAGTCTAGTCACAAGAATATTTCCAAACTTCAAAGCCTCGGATAATGCCTTTATATCGATCGACAGTCAGAGATGATGCTGTCCTTTGATAAGGTTTGCTTTCATCAAGTAGCAGTTTAGGTGCAGCCCACGAATGCTCAACAAGACTCATTGAAAACACAGCCTGCGGATCGAAAAGCAATTAGCATGCTGGATTGTGATAATTACCCGCAGTATGGGAAGCTTCTCCAAGATAGAGCTTCCACTGTGTCTAATAATAGGATTTTTATAAAGGTGATATATTTTCATAGACACACCAGGGTTCTCACTTCAACCTTGTCACTTATATCAGATGGGGAAATACACAACCTTCACGCACTTGTTGTTGTTTTTTTTTTCTTTCCTAAAGTATGGCACACTGCTGTTCTGACAACTTGTAATGCCATCTGAATGTTACCTTGAATCATGATGTAGTTGGCCAGGGCAAAGTAACATCTCATTTATTTCTGTTGTTCCTTTGCTGCACATGACAATAATTGCCAAGACACAAACATTTAAATGAAGTTCTGATTAAAACTGAATGAGGAAGCAGATGGAGTAGTGTGTGTCTGGCACAAAAGGTCAAGGTGACTCAAATTTCTATTTACATTAGGGAAAAAGAGTGATTCTTGGACACAGCAGAAGTTATGATAATTTATTTAACTCAATAAAAAGCAATTCTTTCTGAATAATCACTTCTTGCCCTGACTGGTTTGGCTCAGTGGATAGATAGAGCGTCAGCCTGCAGACTGAAAGGTCCAATGTTCAATTCCGGTCAAGGGCATGTACCTGGGTTGCGGGCACATCCCCAATAGGAGGTGTGCAGGAGGCAGCTGATCAATGTTTCTCTCTCATCGATGTTTCTCTTTATCCCTCTCCATTTCTCTCCATAAAAAATCAATAAAATATATTTTAATAAAAAAAATCACTTATTAACATTTTGGTCCTACATATACTTTTATTATTAACTAGGGGGTCCTGGTGCACAAAAATTTGTGCACTGGGAGGGAGGGGTGGGTCCCTCAGCCTGGCCTGTGCACTCTCACAGTCTGGGACTCCTTGGGGGATGTCCACTTGCTGGCATGTCTGGCCAGCCTGGGTGAGGGGCTGATGGCTGTTTGCAGGCTGGCCAAGCCCCCGAGTGGGAACCCCCACACCATAGGGTTGTGGCCAGTCTGGGTGAGGCGCTAGGGGCTGTTATCAGGCTGCCCACAGCTCCCATTGACCCAAAGTCCCAGCAAGGCTGACTGGAATCAGGTTTCTGGGGTTTATTTATCTTCTATAATTGAAACTTTGTTAACTTGAGTGGAGGCCTAGTCAGGCAAGAAAGCCTCCTGTTTGCTTCAGCTCCGTGGCTTCTATAATTGAAAAATTGTTGCCAAAGGCCCAGCCAGCCTAGGCAGGCAGTTGCAATGGAATGGAAGCCTCCTTTTTGCTTTAGCCCCATGGCTGTTGGCCTCCATCTTAACTGGGTTAATTTGTATACAGCCACTCAGATTGGCTGGGGGCATGGCTTGGCTGGTGGGCATGGCTTAGGTGTCTCAGAGTGATGGTTAATTTGCATATTATTCTTTTATTAGAGTAGATTGGAATTATATAGGATAGCAAACATGATATGTCATTTTATTATGTAGGACTAGGGGTCCAGTGCATGAAATTTGTGCACTGGGGGGGAGGGGATCCTCAGCCCAGCCTGCTTTCTCTCACATATTGGGAGCATTCAGGGGTGTCCTACTGACAGCTTAGGCCCACTCTTTGCTCCTCATGGGGCCTAAACCACAGTCTGGCCTCCCTTTGTGGGAGACAACCAGGCTAATCAGGGGAAGCCACCAGCCCCATCACCCCGCTGCTGCAGCCACTGCCAGTCACCGCAGCCACCAAGGTGTTTTCATCAACACAGACTCCAGTCCCTTTACCATGAAAAAATGACAACTTTCTTTAGGCATTTTCAAGATGTGTTTTTCATAGGATATGACATTTCTTTCTCTCTTTTTTTTTATCCTCACCTGAGGATATGTTTCCATTGATTTTTAGAGAATGTGGAAGAGAAGGGAAAGACAGAGAGAAACATCAAAGTGAGAGGAGCATTTTGATTGGTTACCTCCTGCATATGCACTGACCTGGGCAGGCAGTTGCAATACAATGGAAGCCAGGGAGGAGCCTGCAACCTAGGTACATGCCCTTGGTCAGAAATGAACCCAGACCCTGCAGTCAGCAGGCTGAGGCATTATGCACTGAGCAAACTGGCTAGGGCAGGATATGCCATTTCTCAGCCCTCCAGCCGTGGATCTTCATTTTTTTCTCTCTAGGAGTGTGGTGTAAAAACCCTAGATTGCCTTTTTGGAATCTTAATACCCAACTTACTAAGAATATTACCAGTGGCATACAGGGAGCTTAGCCAATGAGCAGCCAGAAAAGGTGTTTCCTCTCTAGTTCACTCCCATCACCAGCTCTACCCCTGCCCCTCCAATCCCAGCTCCACCCCTACCTAGGCCTGTAACCTCTGGCCAAGGATGCAGGCCTGGACAGGGGACCCCCAATCCCCTCTGATTGCCGGCTTTACAGAGCCCAAGCCTCTGCGATCACGGGCTCTGATCCTGCCCCTGCCATCGCTGTCTCCGCCCTTGCCCCACTGCAGTCTCTGGCCAAGGCTACAGGCCTGGGCAGGGAACCCCCAGGAACCTGCTTTGCTGGCTCCACTGGTGCCCAGACTCCTACAATCACAGGCTGCACCTTTGTGATGGAGTGGTGCCTAATTTGCATATTACTCTTTTATTACATAGGTTATGGCTGTGGGAACTGCTGTCTTGTGGCTATGGAGGTGGCCATCTTTGTTACAGAGTGATTCCTAATTTTCATATTACTCTTTTATTAGATACTTCATTAAAAATGTTGAAAATATTTTATAATTCTACTAGAGGCATGGTGCACAGATTTGTGGCTAGGGCAGGATATGGGTGCAGTCTGGCCTGCACCCTCTCACAATCCAGGTCCCCTCAGGGAATATCGGATAGCCAGTTTTGGCTCAATCCCCTTAGGCCTGATCCAGACAGGAGGAAGACCAATCCTGTGCATAGAGCATCTGTCTCCTGGTGGACAGTGTGTGTCATAGCGACTGGTCAACTGGCTCTTCAGTCTTGGTCATTTGGTCGCTTAGGCTTTTATACACACACCACACACACACACACACACACACACACACACACACACGGATTCCTTTACTAAACATTGCATTTTAAGAGTTAATTCAGGGTTTATTATTATAAACTAGAGGCCCTATGCACAAAATGAATGCAAGAATAGGCCTTCCTTACCCCATCTGCAGACACTGGCTTCCCTCTGGCAACCAGGACCTGGGCTTCCCTCATATGCCTGGCTTCATCTGGAAGGTCATCTGGAAGGATGTCTTGTCTAATTAGTGTATTACATTTTTATTATTATGGATAAACAATGAAGAATAGAAGAACTCTTCTCTAAGAAAATATTAGGCTCATATATTACCTGACAGTTCAAATTTTCTCTATTACTTTGTCTTTTATATTAGGTCAGACTTCTGCAGACAATTACAAATGACATTTGCTAATTGAATATTCAACCTGATTGATAACTCATATTGAGGCAATTACCTACTTTTCTTATTCCTTGTTGATTTACATTTTGGTTGCCAAAATGAAAGAATCATTTAGATATGTCTTGAAACAGTTCATAGAGAAAAAAATAATGAATCGATGAACTCATGTTTAGTAAACTAATGATATAGAAAAGAGAAAATTTTTATGGAGCAATTCTTAATAAAAATTGAGTCTTTATTTTTTATATAAGTTTTCTTACTTGAATATGAATAGATTTTAAGTTCACTTTCATATACATTATTATCATTACAGGATCCCATCAATGTATTTATTAATTATGCAGTGTATTTTTCAAACATTTTATTATTTAAAGTTGCTTATCTTTAACAATAATAAAATAATACTAGCATAACTTCTGCATTTCAGGCACTGTGCATACACATAGAAAGTACTTCCCTTAATCTTCTTGGACCAGTCAGAGAGTATAGCTATCCAAATAAAAACAGCCCAGCAGGTGAGGCTCAGTGGTTGAGTATCAACCTATGAACCAGGAGGTCACAGTTTGATTCCTGGTCAGGGCACATGCCCAGGTTGCGGGCTCAATCCCCAGTAGGGGGTGTGAAGGAGGCAGGTGATCAATGATTCTCTCTCATCACTGATGTTTCTATCTCTCCCTCTCACTTCCTGTCTGAAATCAATAAAAATATATTAAAAACACACACCCACACAAATGTATTACAGCAGCTCATGCAACAGACTCCAATAAAATGCCAGGGACAGGATCTTACCTACTTGTCAAATTGACATTAGCCACAGCACACTGAATAACAAAAGACATCAATTTTCCCCTCTAATATACTTATTTTCATACTATGTATAGCCTTATAATTGATTCTGGTAATAATATAGTCAATGAGTTGTATATAAGCGCCTACTCTTCTAGAAAGAGTTTAAATGCACTGATATGATATTTTATACTGCAATCCTATCTATTTGTGTTTCTGTGTTTGGCTAAGGCCCCTTCTGAATAACAACAGATCCTCTTTTTAGATGTGTTAATAGTTGTAATCAGGTTAACATCAAGTCTTGCTGGCCTGGGAGTCCTCTGCTCTTGAGGTGGCTGCTTAGCTATTCTCAGCTCTATTGTGGATTCATCTAAAAGTTTCCCTGCCAGGGATAATTTTTCCATTGTATTTTCAAGTCAGCCTAACTAAGTTTAGATTTACTTCTCAGTTATTTATAAAATGTACTGAAAAATATTGATTATATTTTCCTGTTTTTTATACCCTTAAACTTTTAAAAATATATATTTTAGGAATTTTTAAAGAAATCTAAATTTTTTAAAGAAAATGTTTTTCCTAATTTACAAATAATTCCAAGTTTTGACATAAATGCCCTTTTTGTCAACATGTATCACAAAAGGGTAAATTGGTAGAGGGTAATGGGAAAATTATGGGATTGATGGGGCTAAATTATATTGCTTGTGTTTGATTAGTTTTATTTTTAAAAAGCAGTAAACTTAGTAAAACAAAGGTTTAACATTAGGGTCACAAAGTTAATTTTTTTTTGTCTCACAGAATTAATGCAGCATTAAAAAAGAAAATTCTTCACCAACACTTTAAAAACTTGAAATTTACCATGAGTCAGGTGATCCACATAAACTCTAAAATAGCTGCAGTTGAATAACATTGAAAGACAAGAAAATTTTTTTTTTATTTTGTTCCCTATAATTATTCTTTGCTAGAAATACCAAAGTAAGAGTAAACACAGAGAGGCACGAATTTTAAGGAAAAATAAAAGAATATATATCTTAGTTTCACTAAAGAATATTCCTACGTCATTGAGGAGTTAGATGGGATCAGGCAGTTCAGGGTAAGGACAGTGAGAAGGGACGATGGGAGATGAGGGAATGAGACAGATGGTCAGGATGTGAGAAATATAAGAGAAATGTACCAGTCAACCTAGAGCTGCCCTTGCCCCGAACCCAAGAGTGCTAACTAAAGACGAGGAGGTGAGGGCCCAAGGAGACTGGCTGGTGTTCTTGTTGTTGTTGTCATTGCTGTTGAAAGAGTCGATAGAGGTTCGTAGCAGGAAAATATAAACCCCTAGACTTGTGAGCCTCTGCAGGAACCCTTTACAGGACTCCTCTTGGAGGTTGAGAGCTTTCTTATTTTTCACCATAATTAACTTCATTTCCCTTTGCTTACCCCCTTCATTGCCCACGAATCCATCTGACTTCTTAGACTACTTGAGACAAGGAACCCAACAACTCAGACTTGCATGTCGTTATTACACAAAGAAATAACACATTTTTGTGATCCCATTTCTAGCCACTTTTTCTCATTTTCGTTACCTAATCTGGCTCTGCAAGGCATTTCAGAGTGATTCTTGCCATAAATCACGTCTATCTTGCATAGACACAAGTGTGATCTCACTGACTGGCTTGCAATTTGGTGGTGCTAAGTGCTTACCAATATCTAACCTGTCAAGGTCAACGTGGAAATATCAATCTGACAGGGATGTGACAAGGTGACCTGTTGTGAAGATGGTAGGTCGTCATCACTAATAATAACTTTGGTGATATGTCACTACAGGAGGTTAGTGATGCCATTAACATGAATGTCAGAATAGCTTATCCTGAAATAATAAGTTTATGTTTTACTAAACGTGGTATCTTCCTAAGCACACATGTCATCAAAACAGCTAGAAGATATCACTGGAATGTCAAATAATTCAGCCAAGCTTTGCCTACTCTGAAATTGTGTTGCCAAAGTAAAGAAAGCCATGCTTTCTACATACAAAAAAATATTATCTTCTGTACCAAATAAAATGAGAGAAATATGGTAAGCCCCAGTAATAGAAATCACACATATTCATGTAAAACTCCATTTTTAAGCACACCTAGATATTTCATTTGTTTTAAGGAAAATCCATAAATTCCTCAAACACACTTTTTGAAAGTCATGAGATGTTTTAGATAAAAGGGGTATTTCCAGTGCAAAATAGATTCAAATGAGAGTAACACACACACACACACACACACACACACACACACACACACATTCTTGACTTTTACTTAGGAAAACACATGCCATAACAATTATATTTGGGGAACTAGAAAACAAAATGCATTGTCAAAGAATAATTAAGCTTAATTTATCAAGCTGCATTTTTCATAACAATTATACAAAAGAATATATTAATCTCATGTTTATAAGTTTATCTCCTTTCAAGGAATCTCTCTTTAGTCTGGGGAATGTGTTTTGTGGGGAAATTTTTCCACTTTATATAAAATTTAATCTTCTTTTGTTTCTTTCATAAAGAAGGTCCAGATAACTAAACACATGATCTTTGTTCACATGTTTAATTATCCAGGTTGTTTTTTGCTTTGCACAATTAGGTTGTATAACCCACCATTTATAAATATGTTATTTGACAAACAATTGAAATATGCACCAGGTTTCACTGACATAGACACAAATAGATTTTCTACATTTTTTCCCTCTGGTATAAATAAGTAAGCATAGTTTCTTCCACTACGGCTTTAATTCTGAGAAAGTCATTATTGATTGGAATCTGATTAATAGAATATAGAATAAAATTCACCTCAATGTTTTTATTGCTAGAAGTTTTAAACAAATAATAAAACATTATAAAAGACTAGAGGCTCAGTGCACAAATTCATGCATGGGTGGGGTCTGGCCGGCCTGCCATGATGGGGGCAAATCGGGGCAGGGCCAGCCAGGGAGAAAGGATGTGGGAGGTTGGCTGGACAGCCCCACCTCTGATCACAGTTGGGGGGTAATTGTCAGATGGGAATGGCTGGGGGGAAGGGTCATGGGAAGGTGTGGGTGTGATTGGGGCCTGGATCAGGCTGGTTGGCCAACACAGTGCACATCATAATGACAGGTCATTCTGGTCGTTCAGCCGTTCCAGTCACTGGGCTTTTATATATATAGACTAGAGGCCTGGTGCATGAAATTGATGCACAGATACAGTCCCTAGGCCTGGCTTGCGATCAGGACCATCTTCCCCAGCTGCGCACAGCTGTCTCCACCCCCCACCACCCTACCTCTGATTTCCCATTTGCCATTGGGTAATCAGAGCCTGCCGGCCAGGAAAAGGGACCAAGAAGTGGTCAGTGCACCTGACATTGACTGGTCCAGAGGTCATTCTGGTTATTCTGCTGTTAGGGTCAATTTTCATATTACCCTTTTATTATATAGGATAGAGGCCTGTTGCACGGGTGGGGCCAGCTGGCCAGCCCTGAAGGGGTCCAAGATTGAGGTGGGGGGTCTTCTCTGGGGGGGAGGGCTGACTTGGGCAAGGGACTTCCAGGGGTTTGCAGGCTAGCCACGCCCCTGATCAGGGGAGGGGGGTCCATACTGGGAGGTGGGGCCAGCCTGGGCAGGGGCCACAGGCAGTTTGCAGGCTGGCTACACCCCAAGCTTTATCAAGAAGGATGTCCAGAAAGATGTCCAGAAGACTCTAGTCTATCTGGTCTAATTAGCATATTACCCTTTTATTACTACAGATATTTCACATTAGAAGGTATTTTCTTGAACAACTTTAATTCTTGGTGTGGGACCAATAACAAGTCACAGAAAAATTGAGAAATGTAATAAGGATGTTAATGCAATAATAAGAGAATTGAAACCAAACATTTTCAATTCCATATGGCACAAATTTGTATTAAAGAGACCATGCACATTTGTTATTAATAAGTGAATAATTTAAAATATTTCTTTGACTTGAGATTATCTCATTACTTTCGTATATTTTGTATTCCCAGGCTCTTTTCTGAAACCCAATGACCGAAGAAGTGCTTCTACTCAGTATTTCTTTTTCTCTTCCTCCTCAATCATATACTTTACAAAGTGTTCCCCTGAAAATATAGTCAATAATATTAATTATATTTTTCTGCTGTACTTGACATACCCATGGCTTTTTTGTAACTACTAACCTGTACTTCCCAATCCCTTTATCTTTTCCACCCCATCCCCTAACCCCCTCCCCTCTGACAACCCTCAGTCTGTTCTCTGTATTTATGTATTTGTTTCTGCTTTGTTTCCCTATATTGTTCTTTAGATTCTACATTTAAGTGAAATCATATGGCATTTGCCTTTCTCTGACTGACTTATTTCACTTAGCAATAATACTAGCTAGGCTCATCCATGCTGCCCCAAATGGTAAAATTTTATTCTTCCAATTCTCTCTTAATAATAATTTAAATGACCACATGCATTGTATCTGCAATTTATGCTTTATTAGAGATTTAAGTGGATTCAATTAATTTTCAGCCAATGAATCCTTTTTAATTCTCATGCATCATTTGCATTTTAAAAGTGCATATTGAGTAAATGATAAAAATCTTCAGTTATAATCAGTCATTCAGATCAAATAAGAAAGTTCAGGGAATTTTCTGTAAGCTAGTTTCTGCCTGGGGGCATGCGGGCTTCCAAGTCAAGGTTCAAGACACCTTGATCATCCCAGCAAATGAACAGTTGAGAGTCTCGAAAGTAATAAGGCAATAGCTTTCCATCCAGCTTGTACACACTGCTTCTTTCCCATTGATTTCTAGTTCTATAACCTGGGACTTTTCTGAAAGATTTCTTTCTTCTTCTAAGATGTGAGTTATGCTGTGTCCTTATTTAGCACTTAGTAATCAGATGATCGTTACTGTTTTTATACATAACAATAGCCCTGGCCCAGAAGACAGATTCTATTATCCCAAGCTTTTCTGGAAACTCAGGATATGGAGGGATGTGTCCTATCATCCTGGCCTCTTAATACATTATTCAAATTTTATTTTAAAAATAACATGCCTAGTCTTCCTCAATGGTTGCACGTTGTAACACATTCATTTCTATTCTGGTGAAATGTAGCCTCCTCACAACTCTATATAATAAAAGCCTGATATGTTAAGTGTCCAGTTGTCCATTCAACCAATCAAAGCATAATATGCTAATGTTATGTTAAGGCTGCTCAACTGCTCACTATGATGTGCACTGACCACCAGGGGGCAGACAGTTGACTGGTTGACCAGTCAGTATGACATGCACTGACCACCAGGGAGAAGATGCTCTGACTGGTAGGGTAGCTTGCTGCTGGAGTACAGCAGTTTGGAACTGAGCAAGATGGGCTGGACACAGCCTGTAGCCCTCCTGCAGTCCCTCCCTGGCTGGCCAACCTCCTGGTCCCTCTCTGGCCCCAATTGTGCACTCAGTGGGGTCCCTCTCTCTGAGCCCTCTTGCAATATGGACTGCCCTCCAAGTGCACAATTTCGCGCACTGAGGCTCTCGTAGAAATATAAGAAAGAAACTATTTTGCCATCTTAGTAGTGATGTAGAAATTCAGGGTTATTTATGGAAACAAGAGTATGAACAATTAGGGATTACTATTAATGGGAGAATCATGTATTATTTCTCAACAAACTTAGAAGAGTGTTAGTACATGCATGCATATATATAAAGAATTAAGATCGTTTGAGATAAAAATGCGATACAGTAAGATTAATATCAACTACAGTTCAAAATTCTAAGAAGGAAAACTCAAAGAAAAATATTATAATCTTCAGTTTACCTAAGTTATAGGATTGTGATAAAGTCCAGAAAACAGCATCTTGAATTTTATTACAAATTGCAATTTGCAGGTTTGGGAAAATGAGCTAGAATGTTTGTTTTACTGGCAGTCAGTGTCAAGCTTGGGTACAGATGGTCTGCTGTTAATCCGTGAAAGTTGGGGCTGTCTTTCAAGTATCAAACCAAGTCAACATGTTGATTGCTATGTAATTGAATATCCACAATTTCATTTTGCTCTAAATGCATTTCATACCACTAATTCTTATTGACAAATTTGTCATCAACCTATGACTTTGAGCTTCTATAGCTATTTGAAGGGCAGAATACCACCTGACAGTCTTGCAAAATATCGAGGGCGACTTTGCTTGCCTTAATGCAATATTTTTGCATAAAATAAATTACTTGCAGTGTTTAAGTTTCCTTAAGTATTAAAGACTGAGATCATGCTGCCTGATCCTTATTTCCTCCTGCCCACAGGTTTCTACACAAGCTGTAGGACTGCTCATACTCTGTTTACTTTAATTTTATTTAAACATTATTTTCTTTTCTTTTTAGATATATTTTATTGATTGTTTTTACAGAGAGGAAGGGAGAGGGATAGAGAGTTAGAAACATCGACGAGAAAGAAACATCGATCAGCTGCCTCCTGCACACCTCCCACTGGGGATGTGACCACAACCAAGGTCTATGCCCTTGACCGGAATCGAATCTGGGACCTTTGGCTCTATCCGCTGAGCCAAACCAGTCAGGGCTAAAAACTATTTTCTAGACTAAAATGTCAGACGTTTGTTTCTTACAACTTCTAAATATGTCGAAGAAAACAAGCACCTACGTGACATAAAAGGCTCAACTGGATACATAATAGAGCTAGATTTAAATAAGTAATGCTTTCAGAGTTAATATCTCTTATTTCCTGCGATCATGAAGGTAACTAATCATTAGTATAAAACTTCATAGTTCATTTGCACAGGTGACATATAAATTATAATGGATGCCTACAATAATACATTTGCTTTATGATTTATTTAGAAATCTATTCTCCAATTACTTTAGGTTACCAAGTAAATCTCCCCCGCACACAATCACCACACTGTTGTCCAAGTCTATGAGTTCTCTCTTTTTCTTTTATGCTCAATCCCTCCATCCCCCAACATCCCCGCTCCCTAGCAGAGCTGTCCGTATGCTCTGTATCTATAAGTCTGTCTCTATTTGCTTGGTAGTTCAGTTTGTTCATTAGATTCCATCTGTGAGTGAAATTATAAGGTACTTGTCTTTCTCTGACTGGCTTATTTCACTTAGCATAATGCTTTCAGATAGCAGTCACCAGTCTCTTTCACAAGTGTTTTCTGTGAATGATCCCATTTAATTATTTCAACCTTCCTAATTTGTTAATAAATATGTGAAATTCAGAAAACTACATGACTCAGCCAAGCTGTGCACTGACATAAGATCTAAACCTTTCTGACATATGCTACCTCTGTTCTTTGTCATTTTAATACTCTACAGTACCATTACTGCTAATAGTTTGCACTTACTATTTCGGTATGTAGGATCATAATATTTAAATGTATTCTTCATAAGAAGAATCCAATTTCTAATTGGGAATATGCTACCTATCCTATCTTACTTATCCATATGAATATCTGCCAATGATACTAGTATATCTTCTCACCCTACAGATATTTTTCTCTGTTTCTTTATTCAGTTGAAGGTCAGGTTTTGCTCTCTTAGCATAATTTGTCTTTTGGATTTTGTGGCAGTATTTATTTCCTGAAGGATAATCTCTGATTTTAGACGGTGATAAAAACAAAGTACTAGCAGATTCTTACATGATACCGAGTGATCTATGCTTAGCAGGAAGACTTTTCTCTCTCTGGTTGTTCTTTATTTATTCCTTCAGAAAGTGTTTTTAGAGCTCCTGTGATATGTCAGTCACTTTTGTGATTCAGAAAATAGAACAGTTCACAAAGCAGATAAAGTCACTGCCTTCAGTAAGTGACCTTCTATTCTAGTGGAGAACTGATAATAATTAAATGTTAGATTTTATATTTTAATGTCATGCAAGTGATTTTTTGAAAAATAATTATTTTACCAAAAAGTACATAATTTTAGATAACATTATCACTGAAATAGTTTATTAGGATTTGGCATTTGAAAAGAAACCTCAATAAAATGTAGATAAATAGTAACTTCTGGGTTACTAGTATTTTACACAGAGCTTTCTCAAGTGGCAAGTAAGCAATTATGGAGTTTGACTGAGTTTTGTGATAAACTGCAGAATGGATAAACTATGAGAAGCAGATTTGTAATGAATGGCAGCTACAAGTAATGGAGAGGTTAATGGGATTTGTTGATGTAGAAGCAGGTGATGTTTGCTGCATCTCTAACATAGAGGCAGAGGTGAACTGAATATATTTGCAGCTGATTAAATTTTACCTGCAACTTAATTATATGATTGGGTATGAATTTCTGTGCATGGGTATCTATAACTCAGCAAAGAGTTGAGAATTTAATTGTTATTTTATGAGATAGAAAGATAAAAGTGCACCAAATTCCCCAAAGAACTTTAGCCTTTTTACATATAGTGTTATTCTCTGTAAATTTAAAACTTTATAACAGCATTTTTGTAATTATTGTTATTTCCATTTTTACATTGTACATCATCATATCAAAATAAGACTACTGAATATATTAAACAAATATAACATTCACACTATTTCTTATAAATTTGTATATCAAATGTTGCTTCCAAGATTTATATGAATTTGAATTTTTTAATATATTTTTATTGATTTCAAAGAGGAAGAGAGAGAGAGAGAAAGAGAGAGAGAGAGAAAGAGAGAGAGAGAAGAAACATCGATGATGACAGAGAATCATTAATTGCTTGTCTCCTGCACACTCTTCACTAGGGATCAAGCCCAAAACCCTAGCATATGCTCTGATCTGGAATTGAACCATGACCTCAGAGTCATAGGTCAACACTCAACTACTGAGCCACACTGGTTGGACTATAGCAATTTGAATTTGTTAACATATGCTTATTTTATTGCTAAGGTTGTCATTATTTCTCCCTGAAAGTTGTTTCCATATCTTGCCTATCCTATATAATAAAAGGCTAATATGCAAATCAACCAACAGTGGAACAACCAGTTGCTATGACGCACACTGGAGACAGATTCTTAATGCAGGACCTGCTCCCTAGTGGTCAGTGGGCTCCCACAGGGGGAGTGCTGCTCAGCCAGAAGCCCTGAGCCAGACTCACAACTGGTGAGTGCAGCAGTGGTGGCGGGAGCTTCTCCCGCCTCTGCAGCACCACTAAGGATATCCAACTGACATCGCCCAAGGGCTCCTGGACTGCAAGAGGGTGCAGGCCAGGCTGAGGTACGTCCCTGCATGTAAGAATTTCATGCTCCGAGCCTCTAGTTGTAAATGGTAAATTATTGTAAAATTGAACATAGGGGTGCATATATTCTTTTGAATTAATATTTTGGGGTTCTTCAGATATGTTTACATACATTTTTATTTCTTGAATATATTTCTAGAAGTTATTTAGAGGTCATATGGTAACTCTATATTTAACCTTTTGAGAAACTGCTGACTTGCAAAGTTACTTTTCTCACACCATATATTGTCTATCTTTTGCTTTATAGCCATCCTGTCATCCTAAAATGATATAACATTATGGTAAAATAATATGGTACAATAGTCTCTTATTGATATGTCAATTGGTAAAAAATGTTCTCTCACTATCACAATGATCACAAAATTGTGCTCTACAAGCCATTAATGTTTGCTGATCTTGCCAATTGCTAACACTCTGAAACCGCTGATTTAAATAATTAACAGAGATATCAATAAAATAAGAAATACTAAAAAAAAACAGGAAAGAGAAAAATAATAATGTTCTATTCATTGGATATATCATATTTTATTTATCTATTCATTGGTTAATGGACACTTAGGTGGGAAAAATAAAGAACAAGAGGAAGGAGGTATACTAGCATGAGGAAAAAGTTGATTCTTATTTCAAAGGACATCAAATTGTCTTACTATGTTAGCAAAATAATTGGCAATCTAGAATTCTACACTCAATCAAATGATCAACACATTGGAAAGCAAAATTAAGACATTTTTGGCATGGCTATTCCAATAAATAAAAAAAACAAAGCAAAAAACATGCACACACAAAAATACAAACTCTCCTGCACCCTTTAGGACAAAGCTAAGATAATTCAAAGGAAGGAATAAAGGATGGAAGGACATAAGCATCTTCAAAGGAAGACAGTCACCAGAGCAGGGATATTAAGAGATCTCCAGGATATAGGGACAGGCATTTCCATATCCACAACTCAGTCTTACGTCCTTGGAGCAAGCAGGAGAGATTGTGGTGTTACGTTGTCAACTTCAGGAAACAAACTCTAAGCACAGGCTGTATAAAACTTTTCACTATGTGCAAATCTGACTGAGAGGTTGAAGCGAGTGTGGAGAGAATTATTTTGAAAATATAGCAAAAATACCAGTAAGAATATGAACAAAAATGTAAATTAAAAGTTGTATGTGAAAAGCATTTTAATGATACTACACTGAACAGCTCACAAGTGTAAACATATATTCCTAAAATCAAAATCATGTAATCCTGCATATTGATTTAACCAAGTGGCAATTTATTAAGTGATGAAGTGAGAAGAGGGGAAAAAAGTGTTACATGGTCAGATAAATAAACCCTCATCTTCCACAATAGGAAATCAATAGGTGTTTAAAAGTGATAAATCATTATTGCAGTATAAGCATGTAATTTAAAATTTTGGTATATGAGTACCCTGAAAAAGAGTTGTAAATATTTCTATGGAGGTAAATTAGGAGTGGGGAGGAATTGATCCTTGGAGTTGTCTATCTTGGGCATTCCTTTTCAGTTTTTTAAAGTATTAATTTTATTAATATGTATTCCTATGACTTTTATAAAATTTGATAAGTAACTTGTTTTACTAGTGAAAACTCACTATAACAGTATCCTCATTAATGACAGTAAAAAGTGAAAACACTTCTACTTGCCTAGAGATCCTTTTTCTATTGAATAATGCACATCTTAACCTCATACTTTTATTGATTTTCTAAAAGAAAAATATGTATTTAAACATTGAAGATCTCACACTCTGAATTATTTGCCTATTTATTTATTTTTATAAGCTTATTATTATTTAGTCTTTGGCTAGAAGCAAATCACAAGAATCTTGCAGTCACTCTCCTCGGGGACAGCATCCCAATTTTTCTTGCGTGCCTCTGCCAGAGAAATCTGTGTAGGTTTCATGGATATCTTGTTAGACAAGGTGACTTTGCTCATACTTTATCCTCTCTTCTCTTTTCTTTCTGATTTAAGTTCTCATCTTTGGTTTCTCCTAATTTTAGAGACCAGTTTGGTACCACTCTGCATAAAGACTTTCCTTGCAGAAAAAAAATTCCCTTAGAAAAAAATTAGCATTATGATATATTATCTCCTTTGTTATATTGTCAGGGTCTTTGAATCCATAAAATAGAGTTTTATATATTACAGTTCTCCATATCCTCTAGCACAGTGTTATGTGTATAGGAAATATGAATATTAAATTTAGTAAAAATATTACATGTGAATAACGAATGCTTCTTATTGAAATGTGATGAAGAATGCTTCTGTGACTTGCATGCAAAGGTAAATTACCAAGTCTTGATTAAGTATGTGATTATCTTCTAATGATATTATTGTTTTCTTTCTTAATAATAAAAGTTCATGTAGTAATTCAAAATATCCTAATATTGTGTTTTTCTACAACTCAGTGAATTATAAAATTGACTTTTTTCATTCAAGCTTATTTAATTAACTGCATCCACATTCACACACTAGCTGAAGAAACTCACAGAACATTAGGCATAAGATAAAATTTCAAAGTTTAATTTCAGAATATACATTTAACTTTATTTAAATGTGCTACTTTACTTCACTCAATGTTTTCATGTCCAATGAAGAGCTAAAAGGATTATCAATGCGTGATTTTTAGATGATATTCCCTATATAAATACTGTAAAAAGCAATATAGAGTTCTGCCTCAAAACCATATAAGAATCCACATTTTACCCAGAAAAAAAACACATTTAATTTTAATGCATAGATTTTAGGAAAGTGGAGAAAAATATTGAACAAAATAAATCTGTTCACAATAAGTAGCTACAAGTCCACTGGAAACTAAAAAGTTGGTTAAAAGGCCATTAAATATATCAATACTAGGGGCCTGGTGCACAAAAATTTGTGCACTTGGGTAGGGGGGGGTCCCTCAGCCCGGCCTGTGCCCTCTCCCAGTCTGGGACCCCTCGGGGGATGTCCACCTGCTGGAATGCCTGGCCAACCTGGGTGAGGCGCTGAGGGCCATTTTTAGGCTGCCCACAGCCTTTTCAGGGTTCGGGTTCCTACTGGGGTGCCTGGTCAGCCTGGGTGAGGGATGCTAATGTCCTAAGACCCTAAGATACCGTTCAAAGGACATGTACAGTGCTTTAACTGACAATTGCACTTTTAAAAGGTAATAGTAAGTATTGATGGCAACAAAGCACTCAGTCTCACTAAGACCCCCAGAAAGTCCCTGCACTAAAAATAAATGCTCAGGAAAATACTGGGTTAGCCTGGCTACAGGCACTAACCTTCAGTTCAACAGCAAAAATGTGAGAACTGTGTGATTAAGAATTTAGAAAATGTGTAGCTAATTAATTTCCTATGATAGTGTTGGATGAACTGAATACAATTCTTTCTAATGCCGTACTCAATTTCTCTTTTGAAAACAAAATGCCCAGTGAAACTTACTAACTTTTGGTTTGCTTGCAATTTTCTAGGTCCATCTGTCTCCATTATGATAATGAATATCATATACCTTGATTTAGAAACTGACATTGAAGACCCACATATCTCAAAACTTCCCAATTGACTACAATTAATAAAATTGTGAACTATTTTAGCTTTGGCAAGTTTTTTTTACTATTGAAATTTTTTACATTAATATTAACTTTCTTGTGAGTAATTTATCTTTTGAAGGCTTTATACATAGAAACTCAATTTTTAAAGTTTACTATAATTATTCTTTATTCTTTTTTATAGTCCCATTATCACACCTTGTCAGTGAGAAGCCTATTTATTTAAAGATATATTATTATTTCTGTAGTAAAAGGTTTTCTTTACCCTAATTCATAGAATAAGCACTCTGAAGAGGTTTCAACATTTGTAATATGTTATTGATGAAAATGCGGGCACTAGGATGCATTTAATATTCCATAATTTGGTCCTAGGTAGGTTGATTAATATCTCAGCTTTTGGGGTTAGTTAACAAAACCAAAATAGAATATTTTCAATGAAATAAGTTCACATCAATATATCTCTTTAGCCTGGCTGGCATGCCTCAGTGGTTGAGTACCAACCTATGAACCAGGATGTCACATTTAGATTCCTGATCAGGGCACATGCCCAGGTGGTGGGCTTGATCCCCAGTGTGGGGCATATAGGAGGCAGCCAATCAATGATTCTCTCACATCATTGATGTTTCTATCTCTCCCTCTCCCTTCCTCCCTGAAACCAGTAAAAATACATTTTTAAAAATCTCTTTAAAAAGTGATTATACAAATTTTTATTTTTATTTCACTTTAATGTAAATTTCTAAATGTTTTTTTTCTGACATGTTTACTAAAAAAGTTATATCCTCAATCTCTTGTAATTTTATACTTTAAAACAAAATATAAATCTTGCCCTGGTCAGTTTGGCTCAGTGGATAGAGTGCTGGCCCATTTACTGAAGGGTCCCGGGTTCAATTCTGGTCAAGGTTAAGTACCTCAGTTGCAGTCTTGATCCCTGGCCCTGGTCAAGGTGCATGCTGTGGCAACTAACTGACGTGTGTATCTCACATTGATGTTTCTCTCTCTGACTCTCCTCATCCCTTCCATGCCCTCCAAAAATCAATGGCAAAATATCCCCAGGTGAGGATTAACAACAAACAACAAAAACCTGTTATGCAACTCACTAACTGCCCGAGATTCCTTCAGAGTCTTTCTGCCCCGCTCCTCCTGATAGCCGGCATTGATCTTTTACTGATGTATGGGATTCAGGATCCTGCTCATTTTTCTCTCCACACACCCTCTCCCCAGCATGACAGCTCCTGCTTCATAAAGTGAAGGATCAGGGGCAGGTGGAGTTACATTTCTTCCACCAGCAGCAGAAGGCTTCTCTCATCACATCAAGGCTGTAGGTGTGTGGATGGTTTCTCTGCATGTGACTCAGGCCAGCCAACTATTATCTTATAGTCATGCAGGGCTTGGTAAGTGGGCATGTGGCTTTAGGACCCCCTGTCCAACTCCAAACATTGGCAGGAAATGCATCCTGTGCAGTAGGTATTTCTATCTTGTTCTCAACCCCTCTCGTGAACACCTGACCTATGAAAATGGTTGACAAGTGGATAAAAGTCTCCTCTTATACCTGGTACTTTCAGGTATTATGCTAGCCCATAAATGATATTTAAAATTCAATAAAGTTTAAGCGTTTTGTTTAACACAATTTTATAGCAGTTAAGTCTATTTCCCATTATTATATCTTAGGTGAAACATGTCATGTGTCCTATCTCATCTAAAAGAGCCGTGTCACTCATGGGATTTCCCCCCACCAGATATCCTTATGATCTTACTGTTTTGTTAATGATCAAACTCCTTCTCAGTTTTAAGAAGATAACGCTTTCCTGCTGATGCTGCTATGTTGCATGAAAAAATCTCCTTACTTCAGTTTTAAACATAATTTTAGAAAGACGTAAGGTGTTAATATATAACATTTTCCTGGTTTGAACCTTAGCCAATGTGTACTTTGGGCCACATTTTCTGTGTGTTTTTGTTGTTGCTTGTTTTGTTTTGTTTTCTGCCTCAGATAGTCATAGAAAATCGCAAATGTTCATAGTGTCCTCTGTGGTCCCAGATCATTCTCTCGCTTCAACAGTGTTTGGACAGAACAGACCCAGGAACCCTTCTTCCAGCCTCCGACCCCCTCCAGCATCTCATCCAGTCGCCACCTTCAGAACCACCTTCAGGACCAGCCAACACACCGGTTTTTCCTCCCTTAACTCCTTATTGCCGAACAACCACGAGCTCCCGATTCCTCAGAATTACTCCACCCAGGGGGAGGCTGCCCCCAACCGCCCGCTGCCCCCACACCTACCTCTCTCGGGGCTTCTGTTTCCGCCTGACCATGTGCTCTGGAGGGCGCGGCCCCCCTTCCGAGAGCTGGTGGGGAAGGAGCCGAGGGCGCTGAGCATCTTAAAGCTGCAAAACCAGCTCGGGGGCCGCATCCTCCTCCAGGACGGGCCGAAGCCTCCCCAGGACAGGGGGGAAGCCGCCCTGGCCTCGGACAGGAACCTGAACCAGGCCCTCTTGGAGCTGCAGGCCCTCCTCCCTGCGACTTCCCGCAGAACCACTTCCGGGGTGAGAGGTGAAGCTGATCAAGAAGATGGGAGACACCCGACTCACCCCCACAGGCTGCCGGCCCCCAGGCTGGGCTGGGAGGATCTCTCCGAAAGGCTCACCTTCAAGCACGACCTTGAGCCTTTGGAGCCCAGAGGCCTTTGAGGGGCCCCTCTGCGTCCCCTGGGGTCTGGCTTTTACCTGAGCCTCTCCCCCAGACCACAGCCACTCTTCTAACCACCCCGCAGCCCGCTCCCATGCATTGGACCAAATGAAACAATAAAGCTTTGTGAAGAAAAAAGAAAGAAAGAAAAAAAGCAGATAATTGACTCAGATCCATACTAAAACATCGGAATATAATAAATTCGAAGCTCACTGTAGTTAGTAGTGGACTGTTACTAATTAAGTGAATTGGGTTATGTATTTGCAAAGAGCTAGGGAAGAAGAATGAACTCTGCATTTCTTATTGTCTCCTAAAGTATTTCTCATTAGCATGTGCCTTCAAAGAGGCACAGGGGTGTACAAACAGCTCCTTCTTCTCCACTGTTACTGCCATGCTCTACTCAGAAAGACACACTTTTGGAACTTCAAAGCTTTTCCCCTAGGAGTTTCCAGATATTGAGTGGGGTGGGGGACCGTCTGTTAGTACATCAGTATTTGTTCTGCGAAAACATGGATTTGTTACAAATCTTTGTAAAAAAAGACTTTAGTTAGTTTTATTTTTTGTTTTGTCTTTGTTATTTCAGATCCTACAAGATTTCTTTTTTTTTAAATGAAATTAGATGGTAACAATGTTTGGTTCATTAAACTTTGCATTCAAACTGAAGAACAGAAATAAAGGTTTTAAGGAAGGGAGAGTACTAGGACTTCAAGACAGAAAATATCCTTTTTGACTTTGCAGAGGCAAAATGCTTGACTAAATGGCTAATAGGCAGATGACTGAATATTTATAATAGTTTTGCAAAGAACTCCAAACTAATCATGCTACCTGCAATAATAAAAATGACAATCTTTTCAGCTATAGGCTTACTTCAAATAATAGTAATTTATAAGTGTCTTTCAAGGAGAACTAACAATTATATTTTCATTTATTAGCTATGCAGCAGGAATAGCAAATTGTTCATGATATTTAGTGAAACATGCATATTTTCAGTTCACGTTTAGCAGTTCTGGACTTACTTTATGTTCTGAGGTTTCTGAGGACTTTTAAGAATATTTATCAGGCCTTTTTTTTTTTTTAGACTAACATGTTTATATAGGATTTTTTTAAAGTTTATCTTTATTGTTGAAAGTATTACAGATGTCCTCATGACCCCCTCCATCCTGCACCCACCTCCCCCCCAGGCCTTTACCACACTACTTTCTGCATTCATGGGCCATGCATGCATGTATACGAGTTCTTCGATTGCTCAAGCTATATTTTAAAATGTAATTTTTAAATTTGAATTTATAACCGAAATACATAATGGCACACAATGCTATAATTGCACTGGTGATAGATTTGCCAAAAGTAAACACGCCCATCTACAGGGAGAAAAAAAATATTACCAGGTCCCCTGAGCCGTCCTTTGCATTGTTTTGTTGTGAGAGTTCTTTTTCTCAGGTGAACTTACTTGTAAATAGCCACACTCATGGATTGCTTCTGGAAGAGTGCAGACTTTAATTGGTAAATATTGATCTCAAATGCCTGGAAATGTACAGTATTTCAATAAGTAATTACACTCAAAATGAAACAACTTAAAACCAATAATATGTGCTTACTTATGTGTATTTACTAAAATATGTGTATAAAATAGTTTATTAACACTTATTTTTTGTAATGGACACAGTAAGTTTTTAAAAAGAAGAAAATAATGTATTTATATTTTATTTAGTTAAAACATATGCGATCACATATATTTTCCAGGTTCCTAAATTTCCTGAGCAATGCTTCTATTAATGTTGATGGCGTTATTAAATGCTGGATTTATATGTCATGTACTACTCAAATTATTAGGAAGTTAATTAGATGGGTAATGTTTACATTGCTTAAATTGAATTTGCAAATATTATTATAGTATTGGTTTAAAATATTTTGTCACATCAATTAGGTCAGAGTACCTACTTAAAATGACAGAATACTGCCATGACTGGGTGTTCACCTGGGTAGAGCATCATCTGAATACCCCAAGGTTGCAGGTTCAATCTCTGATCAGGGCACATACAGGAATCAACCGATGATGGCATAAATAACAACAAATATCTCTTCCTCACTCTTTCTCTCTCTCCCTCCCTCCCTTTGTCCTTTCCTTCTCTCTCTGAAATAAATAAAATAAATAAACAAATAATGAAATACTGATAAAACTAGATTTCTACTTAACTTTCTATTGTTTGAAAAAAAATCACATTTTTTAAATTTGAATGAATATAATTAAGTTTTGTTTTTATTTGCAAATTATTTTATAAGTATTGTGTATACACATTGAATTTTAAGTTAACAATGATTTAGGAATTTTAAAAAGTGTATAGAATAATACATAGGACAACACTACAAAGACACTTAATGGATGTAAGAATACCTGTCTACATCTCTTGCATCTATAAATCAGTTTATAAATAATTTTAAAGTCTTGCTTCCTGATCTGTAAGATATAAAGTAAGATAATAAAGAAATCTCTTCCACATGTGTAATTATATGAGCTTCGATTTAAGTACTTATCACTTTGAAGTATGCCCAATGTATTTTCACTGACTAGTTGGTCATTTTTCTCTAAATAATTCTACCAGTGTAATAGGCTATGAAAATAAATTTTATTGCTGTGAAGAAATAAAAATGCTACCATAAGTAAAATGACATTACATAACTTTAATTTTTGGGTTTTAG
>PVJC01016640.1:0-33450 GCA_004026665.1 Murina feae | reverse complement strand
CCGATGCCCCTCCAAGGGCCTGGGAAGCCCACCAAGCAGGCTGCCGACCCTGCCACCTCTTTCCCGCTTCCCGGTGCCCCGCAAAGGGCCTGGGAAGCCCACCAAGCAGGCTGCCGACCCTGCCGCCTCTTACCCGCTTCCTGGTGCCCTCCAACACTGCCGCCTCTTTCCCACTCACGGGTCCTGGGTCCTGCGCTGTCCCACCCTGCAGCCGCTCTGTGCACTCGGGAGGTCCCTCAGCCTGGCCTGTGCCCTCTCGCAGTCTGGGACCCCTCGGGGGATGTCCACCTGCTGGCATGCCTGACCAGCCTGGGTGAGGGGCTTTAAGGCTGCCCACAGCTCCCATTGACCAACATCCCAGCAAGGCCGGCTGGACGCAGATTTCCTATAATTGATGCTGTTCCTTTAAGGCAGCCTTTTACTAATGAATCCTCCTCTCTGCCTCACCTCGCAGCTTCTATAATGAAACAATTGTTACACTTAATTGTTGCAAATGTGCGTTTTTGCTTCAGGCCAAAGGCTAAGGAGCCAGCCAGCAGGTAGTTTCGCTCTCGCTCCTGCTGCAATGGACGCTGCCTAAACGTTTACTCAGGTCCCTGAGTGGCGGCCGCCATGTTGGCTGGGCTAATTTGCATACAGCCGTTCTGATTGGCTGTGGGCTTCCCGGAGAAACGGTTAATTTTACTATTCCGCTTTTATTAGTTTAGATTGTCCCCAAAACACTTCAACAATGGCAGCATTAATAAGTGTTGTATGAAAATTGATAGTTTTTTTTTTTGTGGAAAAGCAAAAAAGCTCCTGTTTTGGGACTAGAAACTGCTCCTTTGAGTTATCACTTACTATGAAAGGTAGCCAGAGCTGAAAACAAATGAGACTAGTCTTTTCCAGTGTAACACTATAGACTGTTCCTCACAACCTCTTGTATTAAACTTTAGCTTTACACACACACACACCCATACATGTACCTGCATGCACACACACACAAAGTTTCTTTTAACTTTTTAATTTTTATTTATTTATTTAATCTATTTAATCTTCACCCAAGGATATGGTTTCATTAGTTTGAGAGAGAGAGAAAGAGAGAGGGGGGGGGATTTGAGAGAAAGAGGAGGGGAGATGGGAAGAGAGACACACACTGAGAAACATCAATGTGAGACATATGCCAGTCGGTTGCCTCCTATATGAGCCCCAAGTGAGGACTGAACTCGCAACCTGTTGGTGTACTGGACAATGATCCAACCAACTAAGCCACCTGGCTAGGGCCACAAATAAATATTTTGCTACCTACTTTCCGTCTTGGATATTTATAACACACACTAGCATAAAAATAGGCTCTGAACACTCCCACATTATGTAGTTAAACTCCCACACTATGTAGTCAAACATAATTGGCCATAGGGTATCATAAGCAAATAGTAAAATAAGTAAAAGTAAAATGAGGATCTGCCCAAATACTCCATATTATAAAGGACTAAAAGTGATGACAACCTTTGTGGCATGGGACACCAGCGTGACTATGGAATTCTCCTCCCTGTGATTTGGAAGCTGGACATGGGAACCACAGCCAAAACCCAGAGACACGCAGTGCCTTTTTCACTCTCTGGGAGAACATGGCCACAGGGGCAGATTCTGCATGTATGGACGTGTAAGCAGGCGAGACATTTAAGCTTGTGAAAGAGAAATATGAAAAACTGACCCAAACCCAGGAATGGCATGATTGTTATCAATAATTATTTTTGTTTGAGCACCCATTCTGTGCAACCATTATTGAAATCTGGGAAAACAGTATTCTAAGAGAAACAAAAAAGAGGGGAAATGTATATTTGAGTCATCCTGAGAATTAAAGAACAATATCTGCCACAAGAATCAGCATACTCAATGAGTTCCTGAATGTCATAACCATACATTATGCCACTAAAACCATGACTACCTTTTCACTCTCCTCATCTCAAACATTCCTGAGCCAACAGAGGAGTCACACAAGTATATTTCCCAAATTAAGACGGTATACCTGCTGATAATGTAATGTGTATTCCTTTGTCCAAGCTTTACTTTAATCAGCTTGTTACTCATGACTTTCTGAATAAATCTTTAAATTCTTGATCACAGAGAAGGAGCCATAATTCTTGAAGGCTGTCTTTTGGGATGAGGAAGTTGAATGAACAACTTAGTTCAGATTAATCCTTTCCTAACTGCTATGTGTGCCCCACCTCAGCAAGTACACACATGTATATGTTATTATAAATATTGTTATATTATAATGTTATATGCATATTACATATTAGCATATACATATATCATACTGTACATATGGTTGTATATGTTATATGTATATAAGTGTCTGTCTGCACAGTGTAAAGGCTATACTATGCTTCATGGGACAGAGAGTCAAAGCTCTGAGTCCTAATTCCAGACTCTCCAGAGTTGCCAAATTCACAATGGAGCTCAGTTTCTTAGTCAATAAAAATAGTGCTGCAAAAGAGCTGTCAGTCTATAAAGTCTCCAAGTCTCTTGAAATTAGGACAGTATGGACAAAACAACATTACCATTGGACCTAGATCACTATTATAGCTGTCAGTTGGCCAGATTCCTTAGAGGAGGATATGGAAATACACTACTTGTGACTCAGTGATTTGGATAGTCTCCCTCCCCCCATACTTACTTAAATGTCACTTGACTAATAAGTTAGTGAATATCCTTAATCAGATACTTACTGGCCTAAACATATTTAATCCCACACCATGTAGATACCAAGAGAATGGTGGGCAAATCCCATTGCAATTTACACTTATACACATGGGCTACTAAAACTGTAAATAATCACTTCCTCAGACCAAAATAACTTTATTTCATCTAGGGGGCCATAAAAGAGATCCCGTAGGCAGATCCATTCTATTACAGTATAGACCATTTCAGAATCTCTTTGTATTAATATATGCATATTTGTCTCAAAGGTCACTGGGCTAGATGCCGAGCTACAAAATGACTGGCAAAGCCAGGCACATAGTAGGTAGGCAGATTTGTGTAGAATGAATGAGGAATCAAGTCAAGTAATCAGAATGACTTTAAGTAAAGCAAGGAGTTAACTTGCCACCCATTACTCAGCCACCTCAGACACTAGACTAAGCCCTTGAAGCAAAATAGCTGGGATATGATGCAATCTAGGCAGCAAACATTCATTTTGGCCAAAATCAAGTTAGAAGATGACACTTAATTTCAAAATCAGAAGAGAAAGAGAGGCACCACCCCTTCTCATCCTAGATTTATTCTTTGAACAAGTGTCTTCCCTGGGCTTGTGTGTGAAACACTTTGCTAGATGCCAGGGTCAAGGGTGAGTAACCCATAGCCCCTCATCACGATTTCCGTGGGGAGACAGAAATGGACACTAAACACGAGCTGCTGCACAGGAAGAGAGGCGCTGGATAGAGCAAAACACCAAGCACCAAGGCCGCCTGTTCGGAGAGGCTGTGGTCATAGTGTCATTTTCAAGTACCTGGCTGTCCTGTCCTCTCAGGTTGCTTTAGCGAAAAGCTTGGCCGTGACACTGGACATTTGAGAAAGTCAGCCTAAAGAACATGTCAGCCATTCATTCCTCTAGGTTTCCTGAGCTCTATTTCTGCCTTGGGGACAATCTTTAAGATCTCCACTGCTGGACCATGGCTTAGCTTATCTCCAAAGATAAACTCCCACTGGGTTACTTTACATCATTAAGCTTTCTGCATATTTTCTCTCTCTAGGGTTGGTGAAAGACATGATCATATAAAATCTTTACTTCGTTTTTTAGAGAACTGAAATCCAAGTCTTGGCCATTATATGATCTGATATTTCACAGGAGTGTACAGTAGTAGTCAGGCACTATAGTAAGCACTCTGCCAATGTTATCTGAGATATCCTTATAACCTTAATGCATACTCCAGTTCTCTTTTTTTTTCCCTCTGAACTTTGCTACTGAGAAGCTCAGAGCTAAATTTAATACTCAAAAGCAATAAGCACTTAAGATTTCAGTTTATCTTTTGTCCCCTACCATTTTTACCAGTTTCATCATTTTGTAGTCCTTTTACTATCCATTTACTCAGACACATTTCTGAGAGTCGATACTCCATAAAGAAAAGCAAATTTCCATAATAATCATTTATTGTAACTTCCTTTTAATCTCAATTGTCAAAAAAGTTCCCATGCCTAGCTAATCTGAAGATAAGCCCTTGGGTACCACAGCCCAGCCAACTTGAAAACTCAGATATGCGATATTTCCCATAATCATCTGGTTCAAAATCTGCTTATGGAAGTGGGCAAAGGGGGCAAAGGGAGAGGGTACAGAGTCACCACCAGGTTATTTACAATCTACTTCCACTGGCTATTTCTATCTTGTGTGGGATCCTGACAGTCTCATCTGCCTTTTCCCCAAGCACCACTTTTGTAGACCAGCTAGAGATACTGCTAGAACTTGCTGAGTGAGAAGGCATTGCTATCACCCGGTGATGTCTATTTCCTGGAATTTCACTCTTAGCACTGACAATGCCTCTGGAATGCGTAAAAATTCTGCTGCCAACCCAGCATGTTGAAGGTCAAAGTCTTCAGGGACCTAGGTAAGGCAAACTGCTGCTGAGGAATTCCATGTACTCAAGGCAAATGCCCCCAAGAACAACTCTCAGAAATAACTCTGTATCATCACTAAACTAAATGGGGCCAGCTTTCATCTTAAGAGAGAGAGAGAGAGATAAAGATTGACCCATCTATACATGGCACACACATATACAGACACAGATCTCGGCCTACCCGATTGGTTCCCATTTAGGATGCTTCGTCAGGTATTTTGGTGAACACAATGTGTGGGCACAACTATTCCTTTATTCAACAAAGATTTACTCAGCACCTACTGTGTGCCGAGCACGGTTCAAGATGTTGGAGGATCAAGAGTGAATGAAGCAGTCAAGATACTTTTTCTCATGGACCCCGGTCTAGACACAGGAGATAGGTAATCGATAAAGTGAACCAATTGAAATGAACAATTCAGGTTGCAAATAAACCCAAGGAAGAGGGCGGGGTGGGGGTGGGGGGAGAAACAAAACCCAGTGTCTCCGGAGGAATGAGGGATGGCCTTTACTCAAGTGGTCAGGGAAAGACTTTTTAAGAAGGCCACACATAATCTTACTCTAGAATGACAAAGAGGAGCTAAAGAAACCAACCACCTTTACTCTGATTTCCATCACAAAGATGAGCTGACTAAAAAAGAACTGTGCAATCCCACGTGTGGCTCCACACACCCTGTGCTTCAAATAATTGCAACCCCCCCCCCCCACAAAACACAGAACAGAACAGAACAAAACAAGAAAAGGAATCCACAACTTTCTTAAGGAAACTTTAAGAAATAACCTTTTCTCAAATAGGTAGACTAAATTTATTCTAATAGCAGAAGTTACTAAGAAGAATTTCTAGGGGAGAAATGGAATGTTTATTACTCTTTGGAAAGTCAGTTACTTTATGAAACAAGTATTTCAATGTCAATAAAATTATGCCTTGGAATTGTAATGCCAACAGGAACTGCTTCATAAAATATAGTTCCGTGGCCATATTCAGTATCATTTACTTCCACTTGCTGGAAAATCAAAGCAAATCATATTTACTAGGAGATGGTCCTCCTTCTAATATATAACAAAACTTTGAAATTCATGGAAATAAAATTCTGATAGTATCTATTTAACAATCACAAATAATAAACGGTCGTTCAATGCCTCCCCATAGAACACCACAAATAAATCACTTGGTACTGAATTTCTGTTAGAGTCCATTAGAACACCTAGCCAAAACTCCTAAAAACATCCATTGCTCAAAATACTTTTCATCAAAATACCGGGTTTTTGTTTTTTTTTAAGAGAAAAATGTTTCCTAGTCCCTGACTTGTTGCAGAATAAGAGAGGTAAACAAGTGAATTAGGGAGCAGTCACAGTGAATATTCAGAATGAGTCATGGAAGATTTTGACTAAAATGCAAGTTTTACTTTATAATCCAATGCATGATATATTTTTTTACAACATAAATAAGGATACTCATCTAATAGAAGGCAAAGTAATGTAAAGATATTGCCCAACGGTCTACATTACCCAAGTCACCCGTCCCTGCTGTGCTTTAGGTGTTTGAACTTCAAAACAGGTCTTTAATAAAAACAATCTCACTAGCACCTGAGACCAGTAACCTGCTAAGAGGTAGGCTGTTTCAAAGCTTGTTTGTTGTTGTTGGTTTTTGTTGTTGTTGTTGTTGTTGTTTTTACTGAGTAGGGGTCCTGTTTGAATCGTCATGAATCCTAAATCTGTGTGGAGAGGGGAGTGGCTGGGGGGGGAGAATGAAGAATCTGAACTTATCTGTGCAGATAAATTCTTTTCTTTGACTCACTTTACAAATTGTTATGCTTCTAGACCCTTGACAGTTTCCCACTTGGGGAAAATTAGGCGTTTAAAATTAATAACTAGAAGCTCACCCCATGCTCCCTCTCCCCAACAAACCAGAGGCTGAAGACTTAGCACCAATAATAATCCTACAGTGGTCATTGGGAAGTCCTTTCCCAAAGTGACCACAGCAGCTAAGAAGGACAAAATCCACGAGGAGTGAACCGCCCCCCCCCGCAAATGAGTCCTCCCGGGGTGGGGGGCACACAGCTGGCACAACTCCTGGTATCAGAACCCACTCAGACAGAGATGCTGCGTCCAGAGAAGCGAGGCACAGAAGTGCGACTCGGGAGCCTGGCGCAACCGCCACGGACTCGCCGAGGAGGCGGGGAGAAGCCAAGCCAAGGAGCCAGGCACCGGTGACAGCGCACGCCAATACTCGGGATCATTCTCCTTCCCAAACCCGGCAGTTCCGGGGCAGGAGCAAAAGGGGGGATGGGGGACCCACAGTCCCTTTAAACCGCACCCCCCCCTCCCCCGGGTCTGCCAACCTTTTCCGAATTCCCGTGTCACAGAACTTCCTCATCATGGAAACTTCCACTCGGTTCGGCGCTGAGGATGCCAAACTCCATTTCACAAGGAGCCTGTCAACAGCCGGGTTGGGGTTTGAGAAACGGAGCCGCTGCGATGGGAGCGGGGGCCCCCGGCCACCCGGCTCTGCCGCTGCCCGCGCCCTGGCTTCGGGAGCGCCGCTGCGCGCTGCCCCGGCCCCGGCCCCGGAGGGCACATCCTCCCAGAGCCGGGGCGCAGAAGCCCCCCCGCCCGAGGGCAGGTATCGGGGCGGCTCGCTGACACCCCCGCCCGCCCACCCCCGCCCGCGCGCGCTCAGCTGGCCGGCCGCACCCCTTCAGTCTCCCGCGACACCCCGGTCCCCATCCTGCCCACCCTTCTGCACATTTGCAGCCGTAGCCCCTCCCCCCCGCCTCCCCCCTGACAACCCCCTCACCCCGGCCACGGCGCGCGGTCCTCTCGCCAAACTGCCGGTGCCCTGGAGCCGGTCGGGTGGCGCGCCCCTGCCCGGGGAAGGCGGCGGCGGGCGCTCGCCCCGAGCCCGGGGAGCAGAAGGTCTCCTTCCCCAGCGCACTCACATTATTCATGCAAAGTTCATCCCCGCCGCGTCACGGCCGCCCGCCCGGGGATGTGCGCCTTCCGTGGCCCAGCCCCGCAGTCTCCACCCTCCTCCGCCCCCTCCAGCCGGCGGCTGGGTCCCCGGGAGCGCCGGCCACGGGACGCCGCGCGAGTCCGGAGAAATGTCAACTCCTCGGGCGAAGCGGGGGGCGCTCGCCGCGGGGCCCCGCCGCCCTCCCCCGCCCCGGGCCGCTCCACTTTTATAGGCGCAGGAAGCGAGCGCGGCCGGGCCGCCCGAGTCCCCGCCTCCCGCGGCCCCCCGCGCGCCCGCCCGGCCCCGCAGGCTCCCCGGCGCTGCCTTCCTTACTCCGAGCCCGGGGCGCGCGCTCCGCGACGCGTCCGCGAACCGGTGACCTGGTTTCCCCTCCAGCCCTCCCGGCGCTCGGCTCTGCGGTGGCGACAGCCAGGAGCAGGCAAAGCGGGCTCCGCCAGGGGCGTAGCGAAGAAATGGCCTCCCGGCCGCCGGGCTCCTCGCCGCCGCCGCCGCCGCCCGCCCGCCCGGCTGTCGGACGCGCCGGCCGCTCCGGGCTCGCGTGCCCCTGCCTCCCCGGTTCCCTACGTGCACGCCGCCCGGGCTGGCCGCCTCCACACCTGCCTCCCCAGGTTCCCCGCCCCCCCCCGCCCCCCAGCCCCGGGTGTGCCGCCCACCCAGGGTGCCCTCGCCCGGGTGGCGATGTCGCCCCGGTGGGCGTTGGTGGGCGCGCGCTCACCCACCCGGCTGTGTGAGCACGGACGTTCGGGTTGGGGCGTCATTCCTCCAGCAGGCAAAGGGGAAGGAATGGGGACCGAGTGGCCGGGGGCGGGGAGGAGGTGACTTCCAGAAGTGCGGCTCGATTCTGCCTGCCGGGCCGCGCTCCTCCCTTTTTTTTTTTCTCTCCAAACAACTTGTGGCGCTTGTCGGGCGGACGCGGCGCACTGGCTCCTCGCGGGGCCTCCCACCCTGCGCGGCGGCGGCTGGTGTTCTCTTACCATCGCCACCCCGGGAATGGAAGTTTGCAGAAGGACCTGGCTTGCCCTAGAGGGAGACACCCCCTCCCCCCTTCACAGCGCTGGGCATATCCTGGGAGATGGGGGCCAGGAGTGAGGCACTCCACAGGTTCCAGGAGGGCTGCCCTATTCATTGGTCTTTGCCCTGGATATGTACAGAGAAGCCGGAAGACAAAAATAATGTATGCTCGAAAAATTCTGCCCAGGCAAAGATGAATTTCTAAAGTGATCCCGCTCCCCCAAGTCCTGAAGGCCTAAGGATTCAGTCGGATTGGGAGAAAATGAAGCAGTAAAAATGCTGAGTGCCTCCAAAAACGAAAATGTAGTGGTTCAGAAGCTACAGTTGCAACAAAACTATTTTTTTGACGACAGGGTATAACTATTTTTTTGTAGGTAATATTAAAATAATTCCGACTCTATTAGTCAGTATACATGTGTATCATGAATGCGAAAGAGCTAGGACGATGTGTATGAAAGCAATGTATAGATCTTTTTTTTTTTTTTTTTGGAGAATTTTCTGGATTGCCAGACAGTGGCGTGTATTTTATTCCAGCGTCTGGGAAGCATCCCACGGAAAGCCACGAGAAGCCACACCCCTGCAGACAGCATTAACTACAACTGTCAGGAAATCAGAAACTGTTCTGAGCTCCTGTTCTCAGCGCGCTTCCCCAGGCAAGTGGAAGACCCCAAGGCTCTCTGGCCAGAGGCGGGACCTCGCCCTCGAAACTCCAGGGAACCTATTTCCCCTCCGTCCTGGGCGAGACATCCGTGTTTTCTTCTTTACTCGTAATAAAGCTGCACCGTAGAACTTGCAGGTTTGTGGCTGATGAGTTGCTCTTTGCAGGGAAGTTCCCTAGCTTTGCGCCACCGGCTGCCCCGGGGATGTTTTGGTTCCTTGGGAGGAAAGCTGTTGGAGTCTCACCATTTGTTCCAAACAGGGGGCCCCCTGGTGGCTAACTGTTGGCCACTGAGGAAAAAAGCCTGGCCCTGTTAGGCAGGAACAGTTGACTGGTCGTGGCAGGGGCCCAAGAGTGGGTAAACAACTTTCTTAATAAGGGGACCTGGTGGTGGTGGTGGTGGTGGTGTGTGTAGGTAAGGATGATGTCAATCTTCCATCAGAAAGGTGCGTGATAGGCCTTAAAGACTGCTGGAACTTTTTATTGTTTTTCTCTTCTTGAGTATAACTTGGAGCTAAATTCCTTCTTAAGTAGGAAATGCGGTGCAGAGAATGAAGTATAACAAACACTTGTTGCTTCCCTTTGTTCAAACGGCTTTGCCTTTCTGATCTCATTTTGCCTGGAAACTTCTGAAGTACCGAGTAAATGAAAACATTAAATAAATAATGTGGCATGACTCAAACAATTCATGCGACTGTGATTGTAATAATGTTTTAGAACAATGGAGAGGACAATTTTAATGCGATGTTATTGAAACAACATGAACTTCTAGGATTCCATTTGAACCGGCCCTCGAAGGGCAGTCTTACAGGCTGCATGATGGTAAAGAATGGTTACCAAAAGAACGTGCATTCCCCCCCCCCCCGATTTTTTACTATTGGGGACAATGAAGGAGAATTTTAAGGGGCCCTGATTGAAGGCAGTCCTAATCCTGTAGATTTGAAGATAACCAAGCTATTTCCATGACCCATGAGCACATTTCACCATAGCTGTCCATCTTCATTGCCAGGATCTGTACATTTCAAGCTAATGAATCGTTTCAAAAGACTCATATACTCATTCCTTCATTCAACAATAACTGGGTTAAAAGATAAATAAAACTGTGGGAGCCCCTTATACATCCCGCGTGGATCAGGGTTCCTGTTCAGGGTTTGAGTTCTGGAGAAGGCCGCACACAAAATGAAGAGAGAAAGACTAGAAGAGAATCAATTTGGAAACTGGGGGACCAGGCGTGGAGTCTATGTCTAGTGGAAATGACTGCCCACTACTCTGGTCCTGCTCAAAGCTTTTATTAAGGCAATGGGAAAACAACCATATCCTTAGGGCAGGAAATTCCAACAACAGACAGGCAACAAGAATTTACATATCAGTAACAGGTGGAGGGTTGCTTCAACTATCAATGTCTCCATCTAAAGGATGAGTGAATAGCTCCAACCATTCAGAGCAATTAAGGTTGACCAGCCTTCAGGCACATTTCTCTATTAGTGACAATGACCGGGTCTCCGGCATAAAACATAGGATCCAAAAGGGCTGAGATGAGACTGAAGTGAGTGAGACCAGCACAGGGTCCAAACCAGTCTTTATTTTAAAATTTGACATAGTGTTGTTCATCAGGGACAATGGTTGCATTAATTTTTATTTTAAAATATTGCATTAAAATATGATTTCTCTTGATTACTGGGATTTTGGACATCCCCTTGAGTTTTATATCCAAGAATCACTTGCCTCACCCTAGTCCCTACTCTGCTGTGCCCTCATGTTACCGGAGTCTAATAAGAAAAGTAAAAGTCTGTTAGAATTTTCTGTGTCAAAGATAACTAGTATACGTTAAGGAACTTGAGGTCAGGAAGTTAAAGATGTGGGTATGAAGTGAGGGTAAAAATCAGGAAGATTTCACAGGACTAGGTAGCATTTGAAACAGTCCAAGAATAGACCAGATTTTATCAGAGTATTGGAACCAAAGGAATGACCCGAACAGGAACTGGAACCATTAATAGTCTTTTATTTATTCCACAACTACTTCTCGAGTTAGCTCTGCAGCCAGATGACCCAGTCCTGGAGATTCTGATTCATTCTGTTCATCATTAGTTCATGGGATTTATTTTGACTATGAGGGTCCCAGTGATTCTGGTTCATGACCAGACAGATAAGAATGTCAAGTCTGCACCTGCTTTTCAGGAAAGACAGACAGTTAGGAGAGATGGCATGTTCAAAATTAACTTAAGAATGAAGGTGTAATGAGAAATGCAAATGTAAGTGAATAGGTGACTGCTGGCTTGGAGACCATGATAGTCCATGAAGAATGCAAAAGGTGGCTGGGTGGAATTTTGGGGAGAAGTCACAGAGAGGAAAAGGCACGGCAGGCTTTCTTTTTTTCAGGGCCCAGTGCAAAATGAAAATGTGGGGCCTTTTATTTGAAAAGGCAGGAGGAAAATCCCACTGTAGGTACAAAATATAAAGCTATCTCCTGTCTTCCATGTTCTCTCTTTGGAATTGTCATGGCATATTTTTTATTTGTTGCTTAATATCATTCTAAGAAAAATAAACATTTAAAATTATTAGCATCAATTTCACTGTTCATCTTTACATCATACACTATTAGTTTTAATGCACATGGAAGAGCATTTGCAAAATCAATAAAATTACATAATTTGTGTTTTGCAGCCAGAATGTGCATATGCATTCTGTAGTCTGTTTTGGTCTTATCAGAACTGTGGAATCAGCACAAAACTAACACAATTGTTTTTATTTTTACTTCTTGTTATGTGCTCATTCTACCAATACGCTATCTTGAACTCACTGTACTGATGAGTAAGGAAGAACCCACAGGAAAGGAAGCTATGGGTTGCCCTTTCCTTCAATGTCATCATTTTCAGAGTAACTGGTTAGCTAGTACAGGGAAGTAACACAAATAAGAGAGGACATGATGAAGCTTTCCTCTGGTTGTTGCCTTCATTATGCATTCAGAGCAAGTTCTGGTTGGAATGGAAAGCATGTAACATGCTTACCTTGCACTCAGTTTCCGTGTGGCTGACCTTCCACACATCGTGGGACCATTGGAATTCTGTGCTCATGGGGCATCAAGAATGCTATGCAGGAATGGAGCAGCGAAGAACATCCATGGATGTGTGTATTGCGTGCATTTCCTCTACTCATGCACATGCTCCATCGTCCCAGCAGACGTCACTTACACAAGTTCAACACTTGTCTCAGAAACACAGGTTCAAACATAAAATTACTAGGAACCTTAGCAAAACACAGCATTAAACTAGGTGTCAGGCCTGGTGCACGGGGCCCTTCTGAGCATGTGCAGCTGTACTGACTACCTGCCCATGGCTCTGCCTTGGTGAAAGCCTAGGGCATATTGGAGATGTAGTAGACATTCTGGCATGGCTGGTTTTAACAAGGAGCATGCAATACAGCGAACATTTATTAAACATCTATTATGTACCAGGTATTATCCTAAATGCTTCACACATTTTTTAAAATGTTTTCTCAAGAAAAAGTGAAGCAGTATTATTGCATACTCTATTTTCCAGGTGAGGATGCTAAGACATGGTATTGAGGAGGAAGACTGGTTTTGCAAGGAATGTTGGGCCATTAAACCAAACAAAACCCTGTCCTGCGGTAAGGCAGGGGGCTTTGTTTTGAGCCCTGAACCTAAGCACACCTGGGGGAAGGGTAGATAAAAAGAATTATCCCTTCAGGGTCTTGTGGAGGGGAGGAGGAGTATATTTGCAAATGGATGAACTCGAGGGGCAGTTATAAAGCAAGGTTCTTGCGTGTTACCAGCGCTCTAGATTTGGGCTTTCCGACACCCCAGAGACCGTGCGTGTTATTAAAACTGTGATTTCTCCACCTCTTCAAAGCGCCACTTAGTTTTTTGGTCTTTCTGCAACAGTATTATCAAATGGTTTGCCCAAGCTCAGGCCCAGACAATGGTGGCACAGAAGGACTCTTAAGCAGCACATCATGCTACCTCTAAGCAGGCAGGAGAAGGAGTCATCAAGCTACAAAATGTGAACACATTCTGGGAGTCATGAGACATCTCCCTCACTCCTTGCTTCAGGGGCTGCTGTACACTGGGATGATCTGAAGAGGCTTACATAAAACATGCATGTCACCAGCCAGAAAACTAGAAAATTCCCTAATTGCATTCTTTCTCTCTTCTTGTCTTCCAACTCGTGGTATAAGATTCTAGGGCCCCTGGGCAGGAATTAGTAAGCCACAAGCTGGAAGGAACCTAAAACACCATAAGAGGAGAGTGGTAAGATTCACATTGGACTCTTCAGTGATTGAGTGATCAGCTTCTTCTGTGATAAGCCACTGAAATATGAAGTATTTGTGGCAGTAGTTAGTATTATGTCATCACACCCACCAGCCAAGCCAAACTCCACGAGAGCCTAAATCATCTTTTCTTTAGATAGATACTATTAAAGTAATCAAGTAGGCCTGGGTGCATCCACTGTAGATATAGCTGGAAAACAAAGTGTGTTTAAAACAATGTTCAGAGTGATCATTTTTTTATTGAAGTATAATTTATGTACGGTAAATAGACAAATGCTAACTATTCAGATGGATACATTTTTAGATCGTTGTGTAATCACCACACAGAATAAGATAGGAAAAATTCCAGCAATTCAGAAAGTTTCTCTGTATGTACTCTGTGTTGATTAACATGCCTCTTCTAGAAATAAACACTCCTTGAATCCTATCATCATTTATTAACTTTGCTAATATCATTTATTTTATTGCACTTTATATGAATGGAATCACAATGTATCCTCTTTTATAGCTGGTTTCTTTCACACTATGTAATGTTTTTGAGATGAATCCACATTACTGTGTGGATTAGATACTTGTCCTATTTTTAATTTCTATTTGATATTCAATCATATAGATATATAATACCACAATCTATTTATTTATTTTCCAATTGGTGGATATTTCAATTGTTTCCAGTTTGGGATTATTACAAATAAAGCAAATTGTTCAATAAAATTCTTGAATAATTCTTTTTGATATATGTATTCATTTCTCTTGAACACATGCTTAGGAGAGGAGTGGAACTATTGGTCATATATTATCTCTTAATCATTCTATCAGAGCTCTCTGTTGTTCATTCTTACAGTTATCACAAATAAAATAAACAAAGTCTAATTTGAGTGAATAAATATTAGTATCATAAATATTAAAATCCTAAAAATAACTAATATATAAGGTATATATATATATATATATATATATATATATATATACCTTATATAGCAATTATAAGTTCTGCTTGTAGCCACAAATCATTTGTATGTAGTAAGCCACATACTAAAAGCCTATATAAAAATGATTTTGATGAATTAAAGTGCATTGAGAAAAAGGTGAGTGAGGGAAAGAAGGTAAGAATGCCAAAACATATTAAAATTAAATATTAATTTTCAGCTGTCTGAAAAATAGATTTAAGATGAGCTGAATAATTACTAATTGGACTGTAGTAACCATGTTCATCATGAGCATACAAAAGTATAGTATGTTGTTAAATTCTATCAGTCACAGAAGAAATTTAGTGGTTTAAGATACATCTTCTGCAAGCATATCAATTAAGTATACTACTTTTTTTAGTTATGTTTATGTTTATCAAAAATGGGAATTAATTTTAAAAAATTTGTGAAAATATCCTTTCTGTTTAGGAAGCGAATAAAGTGCTTCTTAGTCATTTTCATGGAATAAATTCTAATTTGTCTACATGCAATAACATATAACACTTATGATTATGGGCTATTTTTAGGTCCTAAAATTCCAGAATGAGTCTTATCTGGAGTGACAGTTATAACTTTGAATTCATTTGCTTTCATTAGTTAAAGGAGATTCTCAATTTGAGGCCAATATAGGTCTTATTGACATTTCCTATCTTCATGTATCATAGCTCTCTGTAAAAATCAATTTGCCTCATCCCAGGTTTACACAGCCTTGCATACCACATTAGTCACAGCGCTCCTACAGACACAACTGCAGACATATTTTGAGCATCCATATGTGATACATTTAGGGCAAACAAGCAAATCTAGAACTGGCAGAGAAAACAAGAGAGCCCTGAGTTTCCATTTACGCAGTTTAGAGCAAAGCCCTCCACTGTGGTTCCTGACAATAATGGGCTGGCTAAGGATTTGAGCTCAAAGTTTGTACCTTTTTCAATAATTTTGGGCCTGTTACTTAGCTTCTCCATGCCTCAATTACATGAGGAAAACAATTATGAGTGCGTGATTGGGATGTGTGAAGAAAACCTGTAAAAATAGATGAGTAATGCTATACGCAGTGCTTGGTGCGTAGCAAGCGGCCACTGAATAGGACCTGTTGTTATTTTGTAAAAAACAAACCCCACTGATGCTATTTAAAAACGTAGAAAAATGGTAAAGGCTAAAATCTTACCTTGAGAGATTCTTTTAAAACAAAGTTACTGTGATGTTTTTTTAATTGAAGTATAATTCTTTCTAAATTAATTGACTCAATAAATATTTATAAATATTTGTAACAATATTTACCAACTGCTACTCCTGGGCCGGCATTGGTGTAGGCTCTGGAGAGCGAACAGTGAACAGGATGGAAACAGCTTCTGAAAGAGGAGGTACACTCCTGTCTGTGGCAAAGATTGAGCACAAACCCAGACACATGATTGAAATGAGCTGTGCCGAAATAACATCTAGAGACAGATTCCTTTGCTGATCTCTGAGTTCTTGGCTTTAATGGTGACCCTTTGGAGGAAATGACTCTGTTCTTAGAAAAATTTTTTTCTGAATATTTTTTTTTCTGTAGCATTTCCTGACAGCTACTCAACTCTTAAGTTAGAATGCCTTTCTCTAACACCCAGTTTCTAGAATGTCTGCCTGGAATTCTGGAATTTCCCCCCCCCCCCCAATACAGGTGAGAGTAAAGTCATCCAGAAGTCCCCAAATGCCGGATTTGGAGCTAGACTGATCTGATCTGAGCCATGAAATAACTTGTATTCCCTTGGCCTCCTTACTGATCTCCTGGTCCTCCCATCCACGTGAATACATGTAAGGGACTGGACTATGTAACTGCCAGCTTTCACATTTGGAAACTGTATGCAATACTATCCCTACTCAATGACCAGAGAAAGACATTTCTTTGATGGAGAGCTCCTTATTTTTTTAAACAATAGTTTGCATTCATTTACAAAATTAAATACCTGGGAAGCTTAATTGTTTAAAGCAGACTTTGATATTATTCTCCACTTTATGGGATAAAAATGAAATAGGCTCAAATTCCATCCATGATGATGGATTCTTTCGGGAAGACAGGAAAGCATCTGCTTTGTTTCCCTGACCATGTTAATAGAATTTTCATGGGACATGTAAGTCAAATGACAGAACACTTTGAATTGTTTGTTTGGATAAACCACAGATTGAATTTGCCATACTTTTGGATTTAATTAATTAATGATAAGAGATTCGATAAATTCAAGTTATCAAATGTTCTTTTCTGGTATTTCCTTTAGTAATTCCTACTCATTCTTGCACTCATTTCTGACATTAAAAATAATGTCAACAAAGTTAAAGAAGAACTAAATAAGCAAAAATACATCTCAAGCTCATGGATAAGAAGATTCAATATTGTCAACATGTCAGGATTTTCCAAGTTGATCTATAGATTCCATGTAATCCCAATCAAAATCCCAGCACGTTATTTTGGAGCTATTGACAAAGTAATTATAAAGTTTGTATCGATAGGTAAAAGACCTAGAATAGACAATACAGTATTGAAGGAGAAGAAAAAAGTTTGAAAACTGACACTATCCAATGTCAAGACTTACTGTAAAGCAACAGTAATCAAGACAGTATGATACTGGCAAAAGAATAGACAGATAGATAAATTCAACAGAATAGAGAGTCCAGAAACAGGTCTCCATAAACATAGTTACTCACAATTGACAAAAAAGAAAAGGTAATACAACAGAGCAAAAATAGTCTTTCCACAAACAGTGCTGGAACAACTAGCATCTACATGCGAAAATTAAAATTAATGTAGACCTTACACTCTTCTCAAAAATTAACTTGAAATGGATCACAGACTTAAATGTAGATTGCAAAATTATAAAAGTCCTAAAAGATAATATAGGAGAAACTCTAACTGACTTTGGAAATGCCCAACACTTTTAGATATAACACCAAAAGAACAATTTGTGAAATAAATAATTGATAAGATGGGGTTCACTAAAATTAAAAACTTCTGCTTTGCCAAATACAATGTCAAGAAAATGAAAAAAACAAGCCACAGACTGGCAGAAAATGTTTGCAAAATACATATCTGATAAAAGGTTGTTATTCAAAATATACAAAGAACTCTTAAAATTCAGCAATAAGAAAATAAACAACCTGATTAAGAAATGGTCCAAAGACCTGAACAGATACCTCACCAATGAAGATATACTAAGGGCAAAGAAATACATTAAAGGATATCCCATACCTTATGTCATTAGGAAAATGCAAATTTAAACAACAACCAGACATCTACACGCCTATTACACTAGCCAAAATTCAGAACATTAACAACACCAAATGCTGGCAAGGATGGGGGGCAACAAGGACTCTCATTAATTACTGGTGGGAATGCAAAATGATACAGTACTTTGGAAGACAGCTTGGCAAAATTAAATATACTCTAACCATATAATTGAGCAATTAAATTCTTTGGCATTTACCCAAAGAATCTGAAAACTTACTAGTATGTCCATACAAAAACCTGCACACAGCTGTTTATAGCAGCTTTATCCATAATTACCCAAACTTGGAAGCACGCAGGATGTTCTTCAATAGGTAATGAATAAATAAACTGTGGTACATCCACACAATAGAATATTGTGCAGTGCTAAAAAGAAATGAGCCATCAAGTAATTAAAGAACATGAAAGAAACTTAAAGGCAAAATAATACATGAAGGAACCCAATATGAAAAGGCTACATACTGTATGGTTTTAAGTATGTGAGTGACATTTTGGGAAAAGCATAAGGTGACCAGATTTAAAGTAGTACACCATTGACGGGGAGGGGGGGGGTGTTCTTTTTTTTTCTTTTCTTTTCTTTTTTTCTATATGGAGACAATAAAAAGATCAGTTGCCACTGGTTGGGGTGGGGTGAGGGATAAATAGGTGGAGTACAGAGGATTTTTAGGGCAGTGAAAATCTCTGTATGATACAATGATGGATACATGTCATCCCACATTTGCCGAAACCATAGAATGCACAACACTGAGTGAATTGTCATGTAAACTATGGACTTTTAATGATCATAATGTGTCAATGTAGATTCCTCACTTGAACAAATGCACCACCTCCGCTATTAGAATACAAGCTGTCGTAGAGAGACTTGGTCACTCATATGTCCCCAGCATTCAAACTCAACAAAGATTTCAAGATGAATGAATGATTTGCCATCTTAGAGTTGTCATGACTCATCAAAAACAGAATACAATACAGAAGACAAAGTGTCATGTGTCATTTTTAAAATTTCCATCCAAGGTGACACGACTAGGTTGATGGCCTAGAAAGGAAGGAATTATGTCTCTCATTTTATCCAATTAGATTTGTGAAAGGTTCTACAGTTTGTAAACTCTACACCTTGAACCAGAACCAAGATCTCACAGTTCTTGTTCAGTCCCCTTTCCATTGCAATCAGAGTAGTGTTTCAGCAATGATGCTGATGCCAATACTGTGATGCCAAGAGGTCATAAAAGTTTGAAAAAGGGTTGGGTGTCTTTAGTATTTTTTTTAGCAGGTGTCTTTTACTGCATGGATCCTCAGAATTTTTAATGTACAGCTTATTTTGAAAATCTCGAAGTGGAAAATGCTTTAGAATGCAGTGATTCCCAAACTTTGGATCAAGAAGTCCCTTTTTGTAACTTGGACAATCTTAGGGTACTAGTGCCAAACTTACAATTTATAGACTCCTGGACCAGTCACATAGTAATATGCTACCTGTGACTGTATCAGGTAGTTTGACTGCCTAACAAATCACTTCCCAAATTAGTGGCTTAAAGCAGAAACCATTTACTTTCCCATGATTGTGTGGGTTAGCTGGGCACTTTCTTAATTTGACGTTGGGTAATCTCTGATAATTTCACTCACATGTTTGGTGGTGTTGACTGGTCAGGCTGGGAGGCCCTCAGCTGTGGTGGATCAGCTTTGGTGGTGATCTCAGGGCCCAAAGACCACCAAGAGAGCAAGCCCCAAAGCACAAGCAGTTTCAGGTCTCTGCTTACGTCACATGTGCTAAAGTTCTATTGGTCAAAGCAAGTCACATGTTCAGCCTAGGTTGGATGGAAGGGAAAATGGGCTCCACCACTGGAGAGGAGAATCAGCAATGTCATGTTGCTAGGATCGGATTGAGGCAAATGGCTGAGGTTTAGAGGTAAACATGTCATTTGAGAAGTTCCAAATGAGAACAATCATAGGTCCCTTTCATTCTCCTCTTTTAATTGAGCAACATCTTCCAAGAAGCCTCACCTACCCCTGGTTCCTTGCTTGGCTTAGGGGATTTATCACCATACCAAGGATTTTTCACTTTCTGCCACATACGCAGAGAAAAATAAATTGAGGCCAAATAATGCAGTGTGTCTGCACACAGAACAACAGGGGCAAGGTGTATTCAGCTTATCCAGAAAACTAAAGGAAGCATGCTTTGATTGTCTCAGGGCTCTTGGCAGTCAACATACCCTGAGTGAGTAGCTCATCCATAAACATTTGCTAAGGACAAAGTAGGTCCTGGAAAAATCATGGCAGCCAATATAAAATGATTTCTTTCTTTTTAGAACTTTGACTTAAGTGGGGTAGAAGAACACATAAAAATATATCCAGATAAATAGATAGATAGATAGATAGATAGATAGATAGATAGATAGATAATAGATGACAAAGAGAAGATAAATAAGGGAGGGTGGTGAGTGAAGGCACCTAATGTAGATGGGGTAGTCAGGAAAGGTGTCTCTTAGTTGAAAGGAACTTTTCAGCTAAGTGCTGAGGGATGAGCAGGAACCAGTCAGGTGAAGAGGAGAGGTGGGAGAATTATTTCAGCAAAGGGATGGCAAAGCTCTGAGGCAGAAAAAGAATTTCTACCAAGAACTCATGTATTCTATAATGAGTTTTTAATCCCTTTTCATGCATATTTTAGCAATTATGTTGTGCTGCCATTTACTTGGTCTGTTTGTAGTCTATGAATTGTTTATTTTTATGTTCAAGAAGAATAAGTAAATATACTGTGGATATATTTCTCCTTCCATGATCTTGCCAGCTATTAAAATGGTGTTTAAAAAGCCTATTCCCTCCTTCCCCATGGTTTGGTACCAATTGCCATTATGTGCGATTTTTTTCTTAAGAGAGATGGTCTTCCTGCTTTTTGGAAATATGCCTTTATTTATCTTAAAACTCCATAGAAATGGTTTTTTGAAAGAAAAGCCTTCCTTCAGAATTTTTAATTGTCCTTGACCATGCCATTTTGGCCAACTGGAGGAGGAGTGCTTACTCTCATTTATTTTCTAAAATAAGAAAGGGAAGAGCTGCAGGATGTTTATATTATCAGTAGAGGCCCAGTGAACAAAATGCATGCACTCTGTGGAAAGGGGTCCCTCAGCCTGGCCTGCACCCTCTCACAGTCAGGGAGCCCTGAGGGGATGTCCAACTGACAGCTTAGGCCAGTTCCCCGGGGTGAGTGAGCCTAAGCCATCAGTTAGACATCCTTAGCACTGCTGTGGAGGCAGGAGAAGCTCCTGCCACTGCCATTGCGCTCGCCAGCCATGAGCCCAGCTCAGAGCTTCTGGCTGAGTGGCACTTCCCCTGTGGGAGTACACTGGCCGTCAGGAGGCAGCTTCTGCATTGAGTATATGCCCCCTACTGGTCAGTGTGCATCAGAGCAACCCGATGTTCTACCATTCAGTTGATTTGCATATTAGCCTTTTATTATATAGGATTGTGTGTTTTTACCTGTGTGTGTGCTTGCCTTTGTCTGTGTGTGTGTGTGCCAGTTCCATGAAAGTAGGGTTTGTTTTTGTCTACATTGATTTCTGAAGTTTCTAAAACACCTAGAACAACACCAAATACTACATAGATGGTGCTTAATAAATATTGCTGAGTATATGGTTTCATAATCCTGCTCTGATTTTTTCAAAAAGAAACAATAGCTTTATTTAATGAGCATCTATTGTGTGCCAGACACCTTCTAAGCTCCCACTTTCCTGCTTATACACAACAGTCCTCTCATAGAGATAGTAGACGTATTCCCATTTACAGACCAGGAAATGAAGACTTGTAAGAATTTGTCCAAGATGATTTGCTTAAACTCTAAGGTATAAGAAAGGGTTTTATAATATACTAGAGGCCTGTTGCACAAAATTCATGCAAGAGTAGGCCTTCCTTCTCCTGGCTGCCGGAACCGGCTTCCCTCTGGCACTCGGGACCCAAGCTTCCCTTGCAATTCTGGCTTTATCCGGAAGATTGTCTAGAGGGATGTCCAGTATAATTAGCATATTACACTTTTATTATTATAGATGGCAGTGGTCAGTGGAAAAAATATTTAGGATATATACATATACATGTATATATGTATGTGTGTGTGTGTGTGTGTGTGTATGTATATATATATATATATATATATTTCAAGCCAGGATTAAAGCAATGGGTAAGACAGAACAAAAGAATAAAGTTGCAAGAGAATACATCAGAAAGTATCCTGAAAAAGAAAGAACCAACATTCAAATCATTGTGAAATATATGATTTATATTTATCCTGAAGCCCCATCTCAGTTTTTCAGTATTTTTCTTTTGTCATATTGTTAGGTTTGAACAAAAAAAAAGTTTAGAAGAACATCTGTTTTAAATGATCACCGTTTTAAAGGCTCTGCTCTATGAGCAGAATTAAAAGCAGAAGGATAGCGTACACTTCAACCACCAGCTTATGCCCTGTTAGAAAAGGGGAGAACACAGTTCGTGGTGTGTGGTGCTGCTGTGCCCTAATTTGCAGCATATTAAAGTTAAGAAGAACAAATGAGACAATTTGTAGGAACTAAAGAGCATGTGGTCACGAATCATTATAATGGAATGGTTCTCCACTTGTATTTCTTAATGAGGCTTGGAACACGAAGGAACAAAGATTTCCTTTCTTCTTGTAGCCTCGGTCGAGTTCATCTTTTAGGGTTGCTAGATTCTCACCTTTAAAAAGGGTAGGGTTCCAGTATGTAAAGTTCAGCCTGCCTCCATGGTTTTCATTTGCATTTAAAACAAGATTCTAGACCAGGGTTTCCCTATCTCAGAACCATAGACATTCTGCTCTGGGTAAATCTTCACTGGGTTTTGCACTGTACAGAGTTGAGCAGCATCCCTGTACTCTACCCTTTAGATGCCAGTAGCACATACATTCACCTCTTCCTCCCCCTCCTCCTCCTGGTCCCACCAAAAATGTCTTCAGACTTTGCCAAATGTCCCCTAGGGGGCAAGCTCATCCCCAGTTGAGAACCACTGTTTCTACCTCCCATGGTCAGAGCGTTTGAAGTTTGCTGCTGAAATCATTTTCTAGATTAAGAAATTTGCTTACTGGCATGTGTCAGCATCTTATAGAGAATAGAGAAAAAAATATGGAGCTTATTAATACCATGTTATTTAATCCAATTTAATTTAATTTAATTTAAACAATGTTTTCCTTAAAAAGTGGGGAAAGAAAAAAAATTCTGCAAGCATGACATTTCAAGTAATATACTTCTCACAAACTGCCCAATAGATAGAAATGGTTGGACCAAGAAATCAGGTGATTTTTACTAAGATAAAAAAATGCACATTCTGTAATTATGGATTACCAACAATTCTTTTGTTTGCAGTATTCCCCAAAAGTGTAGCTAAGGAAATTAATAAACTAGGAAATACACAGCACCACTAGAATGTACCTGCATATCTTATATCACCTCCTTCCCTTTATAAATATCTCTGAATACAGAGCCAGCGTATTTAAATTTGTATTCGATACTTTTCTCCTGACTTACTCACATGATACTCTATTACTCAGTGGAAACATTGCAATATGAAACAATTGATCTTTTCAGAATACATCAGCAATTATATAACCTAATCAGATTGAAAGGACTCTAAAATGCAGGTTCATTTTCCCAGGTTGTGGATGAGGAAAAGTAATACATAGTTACTGCTACTGCCAACACCATGGAATTGTGAGAGAAGGGAGGATCTGGCTCACCCAATGAAGGTCAGCTGACCAAAGATGACAAATTAGCAGGGAGTTGTTAATGTGCTTGCACAACCCATGACTAGTTAGCAAAATGTTTATCTCAGACATTAAAGCCCAAGCTAGTGGAATATTCACAGATCATTAGGAATGATAAATGACAACCCCAACCTAGCCTGGACTTAAGAGCCCATTGACTATGGGAGGTAAGTGTGAATTAGACAGTTTATTCAATAAAACTGATATGTTGTTAAGAGAGTCCTCACTGGTATGGTGCCAACCAGGGAAAGAAGATGTAGAACAAAGTAGCGAAGTAAGATGAGAATTATTTTTAAGTTTCCTCTGAATTCCTTTCTATTTAAAACATTTTTTTTCTTTCACTGCATGGTATCTGGATTCAGCAGTTTATTCCTGCTGAGTGTTCAAAGGACATTACAATATGAATTCACCACCTGGCATGGTTGGTTTTCTTGGCATGTTATACCTGGTATTTTTATTGATACAATATTAAAAAAACATTGTTTCCATCTGTCATTAGGAATTATCCTATTGGCAATAACAAATGAGAGATTAATGATTGTAGGGTATTTATACACGTTGAGCTTGTAACCCAATTTAACTGAACAAGTATATTCAAGCAGAACATATAGCATGATGCTATTTTACCTTCTGTTTACTTGTAGCAACTATTTTCCAAGTCACTTTTTAATAAAATGAACACAATCATTGAAATGTGAATGATAACTAGATAGATGGTTGAGTTTTATTTTAGTTAACATACGACAGCTCTGGAGACCAAAGTTCGGGTAATTTCATTTCTCTGTAATATAAAAAAAAACATTCTGAGATCCTAAGGCCAACCCCACAAATGGTGGCTTATGTCCTTCACTGATCTGCTTACTCTTGTGGCATTTATATTTCTTATCAGGTTTGGTGATCTGGTTTTGCATGTCTTTGTAGAGTTGAAAGAGCAATCTAAGAACAGGTTGAAGGAAGAAGACACACATGACGGGGGTAAAAGTTAGGTGGGCAGTAATGAGTGTGTTGGGAGATAATTTGCTGTCATCCTGGAAACAAAAACCAAAAACTCTGAGACAGTTGGCTACCTATGTTGGTTATTCTGCCACGTGTCATAAAAAGTGATCATAATGGCCTGACCGGTTTGGCTCAGTGTATAGAGCATCGGCCTGCGGACTCAGGGGTCCCAGGTTCGATTCCGGTCAAGGGCATGTGCCTTGGTTGCGGGCACATTTCCAGTGGGGAGTGTGCAGGAGGCGGCTGATCAATGCTTCTCTCTCATCAATGATTCTGACTCTCTGTCCCTCTCTCTTCCTCTCTGTGAAAAAAAGCAATAAAATATATTTTTTTAAAAAGTGATCATAACTATCAGAGTCACAGTTAGGGATTGGAGTGGGAAGGGTTGAAAGTCTACCCCGACTTCCCTTCCAAGCCTCCAAACTATTATTCCTGTCAAGTGATCTTCTTGCCTGTGTTTTAATGGGGAATGGTATTGTGTTCTATTCTGACTCAGTTTGCCATCTACTAGTTTATTTACATCCAAATTGAGAAAGAGGAAGACAGGACCAAGGATAGAATCCACTGGCAAATGACGAAATATCTACTCAGGATGACACTCCTTCAACTCAATACACATTCATATTGCCTCATATTCCTGGTTAGTCCAATACATATGCCTGTATCATTTCTCTAATTTACCAATCCAACAATCTAATAATAATAAAAATAAATAAATTTAGCCCGAGATACTTATTCTCAGGGAACTCATCATGCTAACTCCTATCTCTTTTAAGGATCTATGACTGTCCCTTTGGAAATACATTCTAGAAATACTCTGGTTGGTCTTCAAGTTCATGTATCAAAAGCCATACTTTATCATCTCTTCTGGAATCAAAATGAACTATTGATGATTTTAGCCCCAAAGTGAATTTAAGTATTTAAGAGCAACTGCTCAGAGACAAAAGTAAAAATGATACATTTTAGGAAAGTTTTCATCAGAATGGATCGAAATAAGAATGTGTCCCACTTGAAGTTAGCTTCACTTACAGGGAACATTCAGTTGCCAGGGATGCTTTACCCCCTATTTACGCCAGTTATAGGAATTAATCTTGCAGATTTGTCATTTTCAAAGTGTGGTCTTCAGATCCATTAGAAATGTAGAATCTTGGACTCCACCCAAGACCTTTTTACTGAGTCAGAGTTTCTGAGGGTGGGACCCAATCATTGATTCCTGTGCGCACTGACCTTTGAGAACCACTGTGGTAGAAACTCAAATAAAACTGGGATTATAATGCTCAGTCTTCCAGTGTCCCTAACTTAATGGTAGTGGTTAGGGTGATGGTGATGATCATTTTAATAAATAATCTTTTGTGAACCCAACTGTTCTTGTAAGTTTTATGCTATATATTTTAAGCAGTAATTCATTTAATTTCCTCTCACAAGAGCCCAACAAAGTACTGCTATTCCCATTTTATAGAAGAGAGAATGAAGTCAAGAAAAATTAATCAATTTGCCAAGGTCAGCCATTAAGTTGCAGAGCCAGTAGAATGGTCCATGTCTCTGTCTCTGTCTCTGTCTCTGTCTCTCTGTCTCTCTGTCTCTGTCTCTCTCTCTCTCTCTCTCTCTCTCTCTCCCTCTCTCTCACAGCTCAAATAAAATCCACATTCTTCACTATCATGCCATGCTGCCTTCCAGAATAAGAAAAAAAGAAATATCCCAACTGAAACTTGCTCAAGCCTCCTTCCACTTCTTAAAATTGCCTTTCCTGAGGACCATGAAGAACAATTCCCCTTGACTACCTTCTCAGCAGCCAGCAATCTTCTGACCCCTTAGCTATGTCCTGATCTTCACTTCCAAAATCCATCAGCACTCTAGGGAGATAATTTGAGACTGGTTTTCCTCTCAAGTGAACCCAAATCCTTCATCACTTCTTTATGTGCAAAAATGGGCCATTATCACAATTATAAACTACAGTGTTGAAGCTGGAAGACACTCTTGGCTAGATTTTCGCTACTCAAAGTGAGATACTTAGACCACCAGCAGCAGCCTCATGCGGGAAGCTAGTTAGAAGTTCAGAATCTTGAACTTCCCACCCCTACCCCCAGATCTGCTGAATCAAAGTCTACATTTCAACAACATCTTCAGGTGATTCTATGCATATTAATATTTAAGAAGCACTAGTTTATCTATACTTATCCCCTCATTTTACTTGATGAATTGAGCCCCAAGGAAATTGAATGACTTATTCAAGGTCAAAAATCTAGTTAAACTGAAACTGATCTCTAGTTAAATACGCCTTTCTCCTTTTCCCTGTAGCCTTCAACTATGTGTCATAAAATGCTGTTGCTGCTTCATATGTTCTAGACTTATGTGGATTATCACAATTACTCCTTTACCACATTGTATGAGCTCAGTACTGTTATTATTTCTGTGTGTTTCTTTTTCTGACAGGGAACTTAGAGAGGTTTAAGTACATGTCCCAAATCATGCAACTTCCAAGTAGCAAATCAGAGATCAGATCCCACATAGCCCAACTTTGTGATCAGGCTCGTAGCTACTGAATATGCACTACATATGTACTTTTATCTTTTCCTATGACTCTACAGCTTCTATTTGTCTGTCTGCTGCTCTGACTGTCCTTCCATCTATCTATCTATCTATCTATCTATCTATCTATCTATCTATCTATCTATCTATCTCTATCTATCTATCTATCTATCTATCTATCTATCATCATCATCTACTATCTATCATCTATCTATGTTTGGAGATTAAAGAGTGTATAAATGAAGTCATTCTGTTTGATGTCTCTTTTCCTTTCATTAATCTCAGAGATAACGGTTCTTTTCTATAGCTGCTTAGAAAAGAAGCAAAGACTCCTTAACCATTTACCCACCTTCTTATCCCTGACAGCTCAGTTGTTCCGTCCTGCAGATCTTCCTTCCCAGCCACCTCTCCCATCACCTCAGGAGCTCTGGCTTAGCCATCACTGTGACTTAGAGGTTGAGACAGTTCTAGCTAAGGTGGAGGAATGAGAAGATTGTTGTCCTCCCTCCCCTGAAGCACTCAAAAGTTAAAGAAAAAAAGTGTTGAAGAATGATTGCTAAAGAGCTTTAGATAAATGAATTGCTTTTATGTGCTTTCTTGAAAACCCAGTATGTAAGAGATTGTTTCAAGTAGAAACTTTTGCATTCCAATCAACTTAACACCTGAAATGCAACCCAGGAATAAATTGGAAACAGCCTTGTTTATGTCCCAATACAATTATAAAAGCTCCACTTCTCTATAACACCTTTAAAAAAGTGTTTGAAAATCTCAGAATAAAATTTTTCTTGCAAAAAGCCAGTACAGTCTCCTCATCCCATGCACACACATACTGGTATTGGGTAAGCAAAAATAATATAAGAAAAGCTCAGATTTAGAAAAACTCCTAAATTAGAATTTCATTTTTTTAAAAATTGAGTTAATCATTCAGTATTTTTAAATTGGTGTTTGTTTATACAAAAACAAATTTTTTACACAAGTTTTCTGAATCTGGGTATTATGTATAGTGAGATGAATTATACATACTTTTGCTAAGGTCACTGTGGACCTAGACAATAAATAAATACTTTAGAAAGTGTTGCTATGTGAATCACAAGTAACATGAATCAATCTGACCTGTTCTAGCCCCAAAAGAAATATTCCAGAATTGTATTAACATCTGAAACAAACTGTCTGTTTATTGATGTTCTCCATAAAGAATATTATCTATGTACACACACACACATGCACACACACACAGTTTGATTCCAAATATCTTTTGTTAGGCTCCAAGATCCTCAGGGTAAGAAGCCTGTCTTGCTCATGGTTTCATTTATCTTATTATGATAATAAAGCGTTTTTTATTGCCTTAATAAATGTTTGCTGAGCTGAACACCACACCTTAACTCCATATATCCGGAATTTCTGTTGTAAACTTTATTTAATGGGAAGGGAAAAGATTTGTATGTGGGGTTTTTGTGTTGTGGTTTTTTTTTTTGGTGGGACTATAATTTTCAATCTCCTGATTTTTGTGATTTTTAAGAGCTGGCCATAATGCTATATAGTTCTCTGATTTTATTTCTTCGATACAAAAAAAGCAAAATGAATGATTGTGATTGAGTCATGCAGCCCAGTTGCTTGCATATGTAATAGGGCTTCTAAATTATCACATAAACACAGCTGCAGTTTTTCAGTCTGAAGCTTTGAGAAGCATGCCGACTGGTAAGCAGGGGTATTTGGAGCTCTAAATTTAAGAGTATTATTATGAGCTGTGACAGACAATCGTTCCACCTTATTTAAATCTCTGAGCACTTGTAAAACTGCAGAGGATCTTGCTTAAATACTCAGGTTTCTTATCTATGCCCAAATCTGAACAAGCAAGTTTCGCTCATATCTTAAAAGGCGACAAATTATATTTTATGGTAAGTCATTGGGCTGCTGCATTTTATCAAGTTACCAGAAGATTAATAGTTTTAAAGTCATTTATATTTCAATTATCTCACTGTAGAAATCATTTCAAAGGTCATACAAATGGGCATAAATCATGCTTTATTTTTCAGGGCAAATAGCCCCATGCAGGAAAATAGATGAAAATATTTGCACCCATACCTATTTATAATATGTATTCTCTCACTAATTTTGGAATTGCCCTTATTTGAAGAGAAAATATACTTCCAAAGGACAGGCACCTTGTTTGCTAAATTGGTTATTTAAATTAATTTAACAAGAAATATGTTTCATGATTTAAACAGTGCTTTCATAAAATTTATATATTCAATGCCTTCTTTTTAATATTCCTTAAGATGCCTTTCATAGCAACAATTCCTAATTGATGGAAAACCTGTAGAATCCTATTTCATGCCAGCAGTTCTTTGAATTACTCGATTAAGGCAAATCAAATCAAGAAAGTTTTGCATACTAAATAAAATAGGAATTATTGCTTTGCTCTAATACTGAATCAATCAATTCAATAGTAAATTGGAATCGGAGTCCAAGTTATCATTTGGCCACTTTTCTATGGCTGGCTAGAGTTATGAAGAATCTAGAGACAAAAAGTCAAGACCGAATAACCTGCATTATAAATGAGCTAAATTGTGGCATAATCTTGGCAAATTATAAATCCAAGTTCATTTCTTGTGGGTAACCAGTACTTTCATGGGTTACTTTCCACCATAACTTTGGAAAACTCAGTCTACACCACTGGAAATAACCCAAACAACATCTAATCTAATAAAAGAGTAATATGCAAATTGACCCTCACTCCGTTACACCCAAGCCACACCCGCCAGCCAAGTCACACCCACCAGCCAATCAGAGTGGCTGTATGCAAATTAACTCAGCCAAGATGGCGGCAGGCAGCCACAGAGCTAGAGCAAACAGGAGGCTTCTGTTGCACCAACGATGGAGTAAACTGCCTGCCTAGACCAGCTATGGCCTCCGCTCAAGGCAGCAAAGTTTCAATTATAGAAGGTAAATAAACTCCAGAAACCTGATTGCAGCTAGCCTTGCTGGGACGTTGGGTCAATGGGAGCTGTGGCCATCCTGAAACAGCCCTCAGCCCCTCACTCAGGCTGGCCAGGCACCCCAGTAGGGACCCAAACCCTGAAGAAGCTGTGGGCAGCCTGAAAATGGCCCTTAGCCCCTCACCCAGGCTGGCCAAATCCCCATGGGGTGAGGGTCTCCACTGGGAGGCTTGGCCAGCCTGCAAACAGCCATCAGTCCCTCACCCAGGCTGGCCAGGCACGACAGCAGGTGGACATCTCCCGAGGGGTCCCAGATTCGAGAGGGCACAGGCCAGGCTGAGGGCCCCACCCCAAGTGCACAAATTTTTGTGCACCGGGCTCATAGTTGAACAATAAACATGATTAAGATGAACAAACAAAACCAGAATAGGTAAACTCTTTCTTTACCCCAACTGTCTAAAATCAGATCCGGAGAAGGGTTGATGATACGGTTGACTCATTTCTAGTTGTTCTACTTACTATTAAAAATTAAGAATTATTTTAACTGAAGAAGAGTTTGTTTATATTTCTTTAAAAGAAGATATACTTATTTCTAACGTTTTTTTCCAGATCACATGGTTAACTTTAAGCAACCATAAAAATGTACATTTTCCATGTTTGACTTTTTGTTTTACGTCCCCCCCCCAAAAAAAAATAAATGTATCAAAATACATAAAGGGTTAGCAAAACAACACGTTTCCCTAGCTCCAGTCGATCCAGTTTAGCAAAGAGAATAATTGTAGGAAAAATCATATGTGTTGTCAGCAAAATGTATTTGCTTGTAACAAATAAAATATAATCATTATAAAGGCCCTTGTTGTAAATAAAGAGTATCTAGAATCATAGCACTCTAGAGCTGGAAGAAATGATAAAGTTCACCCGGTAGGAATCCTCTTGTTTGATAGATGAGAAACACTAATATTCGAAAGGTGGAAACCATTGACCTTAAAATGTTGGAAGCCCTTAAAAATGAAAGACCTCTGTCTAATTCCTTTTTGGGGGAAAATGTGGATTGCCCCTCAATATTCTCCCTTTATTCCAAGTAATAGGATTTCTAGCTGCAAACACAACTGTCCTGAGTGAAGACTATGTTTCCCAGAATTCCTTGCAGCTTTTCTGTATACAGCTGGGCAATGGATATAAACAGAAGTGCTGTATGGTTGCTTTGAGAAAGATTTTTTTAAATATAAATTTTGCTCCTTTTTTAAAAATTCTCCTCTTCTTGGTGGCTGCAAGTATAATGCCAGTGTAGTGTAATGGCCAGCGCTGGAGCAGCCACCACAGGGGAGCTTGGGAATGCAAGCCCAGCTAGGAGTAGCAATAAGCATGGTGAGCATGAAGACCTTGGAAACCAAAGCCTGGTTTCGCTAAGTTGGGGAGCTCAGTAAACTGGGAGGCAGAAGAGGGTAGGAGAGGGTTGGAGCACCTTCAGGCTGTGGCCTTTTTATCTCTGAGGTCTGGACTCAGTTGTCGTCTCCTCCTAGCGGCATTCTCTGACCAGCCCATTTTAAGTGCCCTTCCCCATCTCATGGACCAGGTTGTGGTTTTTAAAAATTATATTTTAGCTCGGCCGGTGTAGCTCAGTGGTTGAGCAGTCACCTATGAACCAGGAGGTCAGGGCACATGCCCGGGTTGTGGGCTCTGTCGGGAGGGTGGGGTGTGCAGGAGGCAGCCCATCAGGTGATTTTTCTCTCATCACTGATGTTTCTATGTCTCTCTCCCTCTCCCTTCTTCTCTGAAATCAATAAAAATATATACACTGGGGATCGAGCCCACAACCCAGGCATGTGCCCTGACCCGGAATCAAACCCTGACCTCCTGGTTCATACGTGGATACTCAACCACTTGAGCCACGCCAGCCCGGCACCTGCTCCAGTTTTATTGTTTTCCCAGCACTTAACCACTATCAGGCATTAACTTGTCTAGGTATTTGTCAATATACATACTGTCTGTCTCCCTGCTGGAACTCCTTGAGTATAGGGGATCAGTGTATTGGTTGGATTCATTGCACAAACAGGTCCTCAATAAATCCTGGTCGAGGGAATTCAAAGCCGAGGGAATTCTCCTACATTGGAATTCTCCCACTTTGCCGGTGAGAAGTCAACGGATACAGCACTTGGGTCATCTCTTTGGCCAAGTTTACTAAAACCGAGCGTATATCTTCCTGTGACCCAGTAATTCCATTCCTAGGTATCTACCCACCTAAATCATCCCAGAGCTGGAAGTTACCTACATTTCCACGAAAATATACAAAGAAACAATTTCTGGTATATTCCCTACAAGAAAATACAAGACAGTAAAATGAGAACCTTCAACCAGAGGTCACATGACGCGGAGTGAAAAGAAGCCAGACACAAAAGAGCACACTCTCGACCGTGACATTTATGTAAAACTAAAAACAGGCAAAACCAATCTGGTGTTGGAATGGGAGCGTGGTTGCGGGGTGGGTGGAAGGGCACAGAGGCTGGAGGGAGCTGGCGTGGGGGTGGAGCGCAGGGGGTGCTGGCCATGGTCTGTTTCTTGCTCTGGCTGCTGGTTGCACAGGTGTGTGCAGCGTGTGCTCCTTCTCCCAGCTGTGCAGGTGCTCGTTTACATACGCTTTGCACTGCAATGGCATTGACCGGACAACAGTCGCCTGGGGGTTTGCCCAGGAGAGCGGGGGAGCTCGCAATCTCATTTACAAAGTACTTGGCGCTTGGAGCCCCGGCGGTGGGCGCTCCCTCTTGCCGCTGGGTCTGCAAAGCGCACCGCCTGATGCCCCGCGCGGGAGGGTCCGCTGCGAGACTCGGGAGGTGGGCGAGGGCAGGGAACACTGCATTGCAAAGCCCAAACGACCCGCGGGGTTCTCTGTCCTCGAGCCCTAGCGACACTCGGGGCCGGCGGCGGGCACCTGCCATCCGCCTCCGCCTGGGTCCCCTGCGTCTCAGCCCGCGAAGTGCACAGCGCCGCCTTCCCGAGCGGTCGCCGATCGCGGCCGCCCAGGTCCGCTCTCCCCGGGGCGCTGGGCCGGGACAGGGTTCCAGCGTCGCGCGCGGGAGTCGTAGGCTCCGCACCCGTTCGGGATTCGCTGCGGCCGCCGCCCGAGGCTTGGACTCCCGCCGCGGGAGGGCGGGGAGGCGCCTGTCCCCGAGTGACCCCGCGGCGGAGGAAGGGCGGGCTGCCGGCCGCAGCCCTGGGGACCGCAAGGAGGGGGGAGAGGGAGGGAGAAGGGGACAGGCTAGAGTGGGGGCCCCGCGCGTCAGTCTGGCGCCTCCTAGGGGAAGAGGGTGGGAGACTCCCTCGGTACAGAACCGGGGCCAGGGGGAACGTGGGGGAACGTGGGGGAACGTGGGGGGTTCCCGGGGAGCCCGAGCCGGGAGCCGAGTCGAGAGCCCAGAACTCGGGAGAGTTGGAGGAGAGCGCGCTCCTCCTCTCCATCCTACACCGCAGGGAGGTGAAGGAAG
>PVJC01016639.1:0-33462 GCA_004026665.1 Murina feae | reverse complement strand
TGAGAGGGATGTCCATCTGCTGGTTTAGGTCTAATCCCTAAGATCTGTTTAAGCCTGGAAGTCAGACATCTCCCAAGGGGTCTAGGATTGGAGTGGGTGCAGGCTGGGCTGAAGGGACCCTCTGTGCATGAATTTTGTTCACCAGCCTCTAGTGTATATGTATAAAAGGCTAAGTGTCTGTCCATCTGACTGGTAGCTATGACATGCACTGATCACCAGGGGACAGATGCTCAGTGCATGAGCTGCCATGATGTGCACTGGACATTTAAAAATAAATGGCACCCCTAACCTGGTGCCACAAACCAATACTCAGCTTCCCCCAAATGGGACACAGGCCCCGCCACCACCCCAGAGCAATATCCCACCAAATCGCAGCCAACACTGCCAAGACTCCACGGGAAAAAATGCAGCCCACAGCCCAACCCTTAAAAGGTGGCCATGGACGCCGGGGTAATGATGTCACATAGCAATGTCCAGCTTCCTCTCCCTGTAACTAGTCTCCTTAGAGTTTCTTCAGCCCAGAAATCTGACTTGCTTTATAGCCAGGTGCAAACATTTTACAGTTTAACTAAATGTCTGTGAAGCATTTTCCCGTGCCTCATCTCATTTGATCCTCACAGAAGTCCTGGAGTAAGTAAATAGGAGACTCAATAGAATCCTATTTTCTTCTCATTAGCAAGACATGAATAGTGATATTAAAATACTTTTTCTAATTAATTTCCTTTCAATGTGCATGGATCCATGCACTGGAACACTAGTTTTATAATCCTTTGTATTTCTGTGGTATCAGTTATTACTTTTTCTGATTTTATTAATTTGGGTCCTCTCTTTTTAAGAGTCTGGTTAAAGGTTTATCAATATATATTTTTTTAAATATTTTTATTCATTTCAGAGAGGAAGGGAAAGGGAGAGGGAGGAAGTGATAGAAACATCAATGATGAAAGAGTATCATCAATTAGTTGCCTCCTGCATGCCCCCTATTGGAGATTGAGCTAGAAACCAGGGCATGTGCCCTAACCAGGAATTGAACTGTGACCTCCTGGTTCATAGGTCGATGTTCAACCACTGAGCCATGTCAGCTGGGCTTCTATCAATCTTTTTTATCTTTTCACAGAACCAATTCTTGATGTTATTGTTCTTTTGTATTGTTTTTTAAAACTATTTCGTTTATCTTTCTATTTTAATATCTTTAATATCTTTAATATCTTTTCTTCTGCTTTGAGCTTTGTTCATTTTTTTTCTAGTTCATTTAGTTGTAAGGTTAGATTATTATTTTAGATTTTTCTTGTTTCTTGAGTAAGCCTATATTGCTATGAATTTCCCTGTTAATATTGCTGTCGCTGTCTCATAAATTTTTTATTTATTGTGTTTTCATTTCTATTTGTTTCAAGCTATCTTTTTATTTCTCCCTTGATCACATTGTTAACCCATTCACCGTTCAGTAGCATGTTATTTAACCTCCATGTGTTTATGTGTTTTTCTTCTTGTAATCAATTTCTAGTTTCATATCATTGTGATCAGAGAAGATGCCTGATATGATTTCAATCTTCTTAAACTTTTTGAGATTTGTTTTGTGGCCTAACGTGTGGTATATCCTGGAAAATCTTTCATGTACCCTTGAAAAATAAATTCTGCTGCTTTGGGCAAAATGTTCTTAAAAAATATCAACTAAATATATCTGGTCTAATGTATCATTTAACGTCACTGTTTCCTTATTGATTTTTTTCCTGATGATCTATCCATTGTTGTCAATGGAATGTCAAAGTCCCTTACTATTATTGTATTACTGTTGACCTCTCCTTTTATGTCCATCAATATTTGCCTTATATATTTAGGTTCTCCTGTATTGGGTACATAAATGTTTATAAGGGTTATATCTTCTTATTAGATTACTAGGGGCCTGGTGCACAAAAATTTGCCCGGCCTGTACCCTCTCGCAGTCTGGGACCCCTCGGGGGATGTCCACTTGCTGGTGTGTCTGGCCAGCCTGGGTGAGGGGCCGATGTCTGTTTGCAGGCTGGCCAAGCTCCCCAGTGGAGACCCTCACCCCATGGGGGTGTGGTAACCCTGGGTGAGGGGCTGAGGGCAGTTTTCAGGCTGGCCACAGCCCCTTCAGGGTTCAGGGCCCTACTGGGGTGCCTGGCAAGCCTGGGAGAGGGGCTGAGAGCCGTTTTCAGGCGGCCCACAGCTCCCATTGACCCTCGAGGCCATCCACCTGGGAAGCGATCTGGTGGCTGTGGCCACCCCATGGCCTCCCAGGATGAAGCCTCCGGGCCACTGGCTGGTCCCGCCCCCAGGCTTCCGCCTGGGAAGTGATCGAGTGGCCCGTGGCCACCCCATGGCCTCCCAGGACGGGATCCTCGGGGCTGGCCAGCTGGTCCCGACTCCAGGGCTTCCGCCTGGGAAGGCATCAGCCAGCCCAGGGCGCCCGATGCCTTCCCAGGACGGAGGCTCCCAAGATGGCGGAGGCTGCAGCCCGGGAGAAGCCGCACACCTGTGCTGAGGCCTCCGCCATCTTGGCTAGGCTAATTTGCATACAATCACTCTGATTGGCTGGTGGGTGTGGCTTAGGAATTCCGAAGAAATGGTTAATTTTAATATTATGCTTTTATTAGTTAGGATCCCTTTATCATTATGAAATGTCTTTTTTTTTTGTCTCTTGTTAGAGCTCTACAGGTTGTGTGTGTCTTTTGATCTGAAGTGGGTCTCTTTTGGGCTTCTTATAGGTTCTGTTTTTTATTTTGTTTTGTTTTTCCAAATTTATCCATTCAGTCACTTTATATCTTTTATTTGGACTGTTTAATCCATTTACATATAAAGTAATTATTGATAGGTATGTAGTTATTTTCATGTTATTATTCATATTTTGATATTTTTCTCATCTTATTCTTAAAGAAGTCTATTTAATATTTTTTGTAATGCTGGTTTGGTGGTGATGAATTTCTTTAACTTTTTCTTGTTTGTGAAGCTCTTTATCTGCCCTTTGATTCCAAATGGTAACCTTGCTGGGTAGGATAATCTTGGTTGCATGTCCTTGCTTTTCATCACTTTGAATATTTCTTGTCATTTCCTTCCTTCCTGCAATGTTTCTGTTGAAAAATCAGCTGACAGTCTTATGGAGCTTCCTTGTAGATAACTAACTGCCTTTATTTGCTACTTTTAAGATTCTCTCTTTGTCTTTAACTGTTGGCATTTTAATTATGATGTGTCTTGGTATAGGGATCTTTGGGTTCATCTTGTTTGGGACCCTCTTCACTTGTTGGATTTGTATGTCTTTTTCCTTCATCAGGTTAGGGAAGTTTCAGTCATTATTTCTTCAGATAGGTTCTCAATCTCTTGTTCTCTCTCCTCTCCTTCTGGTACTCCTATGATGAGGATGTTGATATGCCTGATGTTATACTAGAGATCCCTTGAACTGTCCTCATTTTTTTTGAATTATTTTTTTCTTTCCCGATTAGGTGTTTTCTGCTTACTTGTCTTCAAAATCACTGATTTGATATTCTGCATCATCTAATGTGCTCTTGATTCCCTGTTACATCTACTTCATTTAAATTATTGTATTCTTCATTTCTGACTATTTAAAAAATATTTTCTATCTCTTTGTGCAAATTCTCATTGAGTTTGTTTATTCTCAAGTTTATTGAGCATCCTTATAATAAGTGTTTTGAACTCTGTATATGGTAGATTTTTGCATCCATTTTTAAAGTTCTTCTTCTGGAGTTTCATTTGGGACATGTTTCTTCTGTTTGTTTCTATGTATTATGTAAACATACTTCATCTTCCAGTTTTTTTAAAAAATAATTCTTTATTGTTGAAAGTATAGCATATGTCTCCCCCCTCCCCCTGCCCACACACACACACATCTTCCAGTATGGCAGGTGGCCTTATGTGGTAGTTGTCCTGTGGGGCCCAATGACATAGTATCCCTCGTCATCTGCGCTGTATGCTCCAGGGGTGTCGCTTATGTTGGTTGTGGTTGAGCCTTGATTATTGTTAGCATATCAGTATGAAGGCTTGACCTTTAGGCTGACTAGCTGTGAGGACTGACTTTGTCTATATGGGAGGAGTTGTTGTATAAGGAGCTGACCCCACAGAGCAAGATTCACTTTAGTGAAGCTCTGGTGTCTGCCAACCCCACCTTTGAGTGTGCCATTTGTGGAGTTAATTGTGTGGTGGTCTGGTGTGATCTGAAGCAAAACTCTGAATGTATTTGTTCTAGTATCTCTTTTGAGGGGCTCCAGTGCAGGCCACTGCCTTGCTCAGACTGGTAGGAGCTAAAAAGTGATCTGAAGTTTGCAGCTTCCTGTACTGGACTTTGAGGAACCTGGGAGAGGTTGTGCTGGGAACCGAGACTGACTGTTACTAGTGCCAGGCTTGGGTTCACTTAGAAAGAGGTACAGGGCATGCCGAAGTAGCTACTGATTGTTTTGGGTTTCTGTAACATTGACAGATTTTAGAAAAATCCATAGCATGAGCCTAGGCAAGCTGCTTGTGAGGGACAGTAGTGAAAGAGGTTTGGGTCAGTGCTTAGCAGGGTGGGACAGGGCCTCAGGGAATCACTATAATGGGGTGAACAGTGTTAATCAGGTTGATGGTAAATCAGATTTGGCACCCACCTGAGCCTACTGTCTGGGTGGAGGGGGAGCTCAGCAAAGGAACAATGTCTTCTGCTAGCCTAGTACTTCTTTCTGGGAGAGAGCTGCCCTGAAGCCAGATAATTCATTTCCTCTCCATATGTGTTTGGTGCTTTTTGAGCTGCTTTCCCTTTGCTGGCACTTGGAGTGAGTGTTTGTGAGAGAGTGTGCTTATACTTGGACCCTTTAAAAGGATACATATGTCTTCAGCAGATCTTTATCTTACCTGGATGGAATCCCAACTGGTTTTCACAGCCAGCTATTGTAGGAATTCCTCTTCTGGCACAGGTGGTCCAGGCTGGTGTGGGACTAGAACCTCTCACTCCCAAGGGGAGACCTTTACAGCCAAGATATTCCTCCCAATTCTTAACTGCCACTCCTGGGTGTGGGACCAGCCCATTCTGCTTCTCTGCCTTTTCTTCCAGTCTGGATGTGGCTTCTTTTTTATATCCTTAGTTATAGGATTTCTGTTTAACTAAGTGTTTCTCAAGGGTGTTGTTTTACAATTTTGTTGCAACTTTGATGTGGTCATAGAAGGAGGTGAGCACAGCATTTATACCTATTCTACAATCTTGACCAGAAATCTCTTTAAAGTAAAACATTATGTGTGGGAGGCAAAGCAGGTATGTAGGCCACTAATTTGCAACCTCTGGATGAGAAGAGAAATGCTCAGGGAATTGGAGGGTGAGTAGGGTCAGTGTGGCCTAGGGAAGTATCTCTGGGCAAGAGAAGTTCTCAGAGTGCCCATCGGACTTCCCTGACCTATCCCTCCACACCTCCATTGCTGGGTTACCAGTGAAGGCCCCTCTATCATCCCTGTGTGGCCACCCCAGCATTTTTGGTCCATTTCCAGGTGCCTAAGTTCTACGCCTTTGCAAATGAATTCTTCCCTTCTCCACCTCACTGAGGTTGACATAGCCATCACTACCTCCTTTAGAACTCCTCCCATAAGTAGCCTACTGTTTGGCTCTGGGGAAAATTTTCCATCCTTACAGACATCTCCTGGGAAGGCCCTACCTCTGCCCACAGTGAAACCTGACAAAATCAGGGCCTCCGGCTCTTTCCATAGCTTCTCCTTAGGCTGCCCCTCTAGTGACCTCCACCCTATACTGTCTTCTTAGGGGTAGAGCACAGGAAGGGTAGAGTGACTTGGCAGGTGAGGACTGGGTTTCTGTGGTGCTTTTAAGAGGGCTGCAAGGAGGACACCTTGCTGGACAACAATATGTGAAATATACCCACTTGGGACAGGAGGGGGAGCAGCCTAAACAGGGAGCTGAGAGCCACAGGCAGGATATGAGTTTGAGCATTTCTGGCAAGGAGTCAATCTGAATAAGCACAGTGGACAGTGGGCCTGGGGTCACCCTCCTTGATCTCCTTAGCTAGTATGACTGGGGTCAGGTACAGGGGGAGAGGCGGGTGGTGATGGTGGCTGGGTCTGTAGTCTCATTCAGGACAGGCAGGTGGGCACAGTCAGGACTCATTGGAATCTCAGCTGGCTTCACTGGAACAGGACAGTGCAGCAAGTGTCCTCACCCTCTCTGGGGAAAGAGAGGTCAAGTGAGCGTGCACTACAGGGGAAATGTTTAACCTACTTGTAAGATACAATGACTTGCAAGGGCTTTAGGATATCTATTTTACTTACCAACGTGCAATCATGTGCTGTGCTTGTCTATTCATTACAGTGGTTCCCTATTTATTGAGCTCCCTTAGATCCATTCTGTCAGCTTCAGACTAGACAGAAGACCCCACTCCTTCCCACACAGTCAAGAGGATGGAGTGGCTCTGAAGGTGCCATGGAACTCTCAAGTCCCATATGCAGCACTCACATCTTTCCCGCCATGTGCCCTCTGTTTAGCAAGTCCTCTCTATCATCCCTGTGTGGCCACCCCAGCATTTTTTGGCCCATTTCCAGGTGCCTAAGTTCTACGCCTTTGCAAATGAATTCTATTTCAGTCCCCGCATCCTCCCAGAAGCATTTCCTAGACCAGGAGTCCTCAAACTTTTTAAACAGGGGGCCAATTCACTGTCCCTCAGACCGTTGGAGGGCCAGACTATAGTTAAAAAAAAAACTATGAACAAATTCTATGCACATTGCACATATCTTATTTTAAGCAGGACAGGCAGCAGTGGCAAAAACACCCAGCATGTGGCCTGCGGGCCATAGTTTGAGGATGCCTGTCCTAGACATTCCAGCACAAACTAAAACCAGTTTGGGCCAGACCAGAAAGGAGCTGAGGGCAGCCTAATCTTGCAGGCTCTGCCACAGATAGGAGAAGGGTAAAGGCCACTGTACTTGGAGCTGTGTGGGTTGGTTGCATAGTCAGTGGCCCGGACTCACAGGGAACTGGGGTGGGTTCTAGAAACCTGGGCCAATACTCTTGGGGTCCTGAGCATGGAGTTGAGGAACCTGAGCCTGGTGAGCACTGCTTAGTTGGCCAAGGGTAAATGTGGGCTCTGGAATGTCTGATAGGGTCCTAGGACCCTGCAAGCTAGGTGAGTGGTAAGCAGAGTGAAGCCTAGATTCAGGTCTTGTTTCTGCACAGGGGCTGTTTATTTGGGGCAGGATACCACACCTTGCCAAGTCTCTGTTTTCTCATGTGTAAAATGGTAATTGTCTCAGTTATTTGGAGGTTGTTGTAAAGTAGGTAAGATAATTTATCTGAAGTGCCTAATGCATCAAATTGTGTGTGTCCCAGAAACAGCAGCTCTTATATAAGTATAAATAATAAATAATAATTCCAAATCTCCAGCTCCACTGATTTCTGTGTGCAACTTGAACAAATTCCTTATTAGCTCATCCGCTTCCTCACCTGTAAAATAAAGATTCTGGTTCATCCATTTATTCAATAATTACTGAACAACTTATTATGTGCTGGGCGCAACTAAATCTGTCATTTAGTGTTAGCTAAAAAACATGGCAGTGCCTGGCATATACTAGGCAGTTAATAAATGTCAGTTTTCTTACACAAGTTCCAGCTGGATGATGGGTGGTAGATGGAGGGCGCAGGGGATGAGGTGAGGGGCAGAGTAAGGGAATTTAGGAGGCTGGTGGTAGAGATCTGTGTCTGCCTTGAATTCCCAGCTCCCCCTGGCCCTTATCCCTTCCATTGACAGGGTCTCACTTTGTCTCTAAGGGTGGAAGATGGTGCTGGGGTCTCCAAATAGTTTGTCCCCCTTTCTGCTCCTTGGTCCCATCAGACCTCTGTAAACTACATGGTCTGTCCCTTGCCTATATATGGAGACAATGAGGTCTCCTCATTCTCAGACATTGGAGAGACTGCAGTGTGCCCATCTCCTTAAAGTGGTGTCAGGCTGAGGACCTAACCTCACTCCTCCCACTCCTGGAGTGGTCTCCTTGTCAAGCCGGCCCCCTATCTCATGTCTCTGGCTTCTTTCCCAGGGACCACAGGCTGGACTCACCACCACCTCTGGCTTCTCAGCACTGAAGCCCCACACCTCTTTGTTTTGACTTTGCCCAGCTGCTGAGCCACACCAGGCCAGACCCTCCCAGGGGAGTTGTGTGTATGTATGTGCACAAGCAACATGAGACCTGGCACGTAGGAGGCCTGCAACAAAAGCTGATTGAATGAATGCTCCCTCTGCAAATGGAGCTCATTCATTCATTCTGCAAACATTTATTGAATACATAATCCATTTGGTGCCAGGCTCTGTGTCAAGGGCCATCAATAGTAGCCAAGTTCTCCAAAGAATGAATGGCATTCAGAGGTTTCCTGCTCCCAATACCCACATCCCACCATCTAGCTCTCAGACTCCAGCCTCTCCCACACCCCCAAAGACCAGGACACTGTCTCCACCAGAGATATGACTATAGCATATGTTTGAGTACCAAATCACTTGAGTTTGGGATCAATCCTGGTGCCATACCTATCCTGTGCCCTTAGGCAAGTTATTAACTTCCCATAGTTTCAGTTTCCTCATCTGGAAACAGGTATAAATATAATTGCTTATCTCATATTTTCTGAGTGCAATAAATGCAGTAAAACATATGCTTAGGACATGCCCAGTGCATAGTAGGTGCTCAACATGAGCTATTATGATTATGACCCCTCCACAGCACTAGTTGTCACAAGTCAGAACTCACAGTAGGTGGTCAGTAAAATAAGACTTCCTGTAAACAGGGAGATCTGATGAGACATTCTGGGTGAAGAAAACCCAGAAACTAGCAAAGAGATGGTGAAGAGCAGTGAGAGACTACCTGAAGGAGCAGGTAGGTCTAGTGGAAGTCCCCAGGATGTCTGTGTCTGCCTCCAGGACAGGGAGCTCATTACTCTGAAGCAGTGTATTTTGTGCTCACCAGCTCTGATAGTCACAGTTCTTTGCATAGTTGACCACATTCTGTCTTTCAAGTCATAAGAAAACCACAGGGATCCATGAGTGAGGCCCAGACTGGTTGTGGCATATATACAAGGGTAGCCAAGTACTTTTTAGGCCTTTGAAAACCTGTGCCCACTTCAATATCTACTTTCCCCTCCTCCAGGACACCCTCACACTATTGCCCCATTTGGAGCAAGTAGCCAGGTGGTGCGTGTTAGCCATGGCTACATGAAATCACACAGAGGGGAGTGGGGTGGGGTCTCTCAGAGACGACAATGTCCTCCACAGAGCTCTTTCAGTTTCTTCCTGGTGAAATGTGTGCTCTCTGCAGATGTCTTTTTCTTGACTGTTGTAAAGCTTTGAAACAAACAATCTTGCCACTGGAGAGCAAAAATGAGTCCCAAAGCTAGGTGCGCCCATACCTGGGCAGGGACTGCCCCTCTTCACTGTCAGGCAGGGCAGGACCCAGCCGGCCATCCTTCAGGGGAGCCCCTGGCATACCTCCTTTGAGCCAGGGTCCTATCACTAATCAATACCACTGCCCAAGAGTTTTCCTGGGACTGAGGGAAGAGCTCAGAGCTCTTATTCTCAGGTCTGGGCAGGAACAGCTAGCCTTGACCCACTACCCTGTATTTCCACTCTGGAGGCTGCACCCTGGCTGGCTATTTAGGACCCAAGGGAAAACCCCAACACTGCAGAGCAGGCCTCCTAGGCCCGCCTGTCTCATCCTGATAGCATCCCTGGCATTTGCTCCAAACTGGCCAACATAGCCTCTGTCTCCCCACCCCTGGAGGCTGGACAATATCTCTTTTGCCATGCTCTCCTAGGTACCCATGTGTAGAGCCAGAGACTCTCCTGACAGTCCCTGGAAGGCTGTACCTCTGCTTTTATTGAATGTGCATCAGGGAGGCCCTGAGCAGTGACATCCTCGCACTGCCACCACTACTTCCTTCCTGCTCTGAGCTACTGGAGACCAGTAGCTCGTAGAGACCATCAAACTGTGGCCCAGTTGATGGCAGTGGTTTCTTTCCCATCCCACTCAGGGATCCCAACCCTGGAAAACACTGGAATCTGAGTTGGGGTGCCACTGACCACAACACATATCCAGTGACTTGGCATTTACCAAGTCCCCATCTTGTTGAAGCCCCACAGCAGTTGGTGAGGTAGATGAACATTATCAGACCCCCTTCGTAGACGAGGTAGATAGGCTCATAGAGGCAAAAGGACTTCCCCAAGATCGCATAGCTACTAGATAGCAGAGCCAGATAAAGCCTGGAAACCAGGTGCTCATGGGGGGGAGGGGAGCGGAGGGGCACAGGCTCTGTGACCCTGGGCCAGTTACTTAACTTCTCTGAATCTCAGTCTTCTCATTTGAAAAATTGGAATAGCAATAGTTCCTGTCTTGTCGGGTTACTCTAAAAATTAAATTAGATTATGCTATACAATGTATTTAGCACAGTAGCAACATGGAGATCTGCTCAGTAAATGTGAGCAATGGTTGGGATTATTAGCCCAATGATATTCAGATGCTGTCTCTGTATGGACCATGCCCCAGATGAAGCCTTGGTACCTTCAGGCTCCCATCTGTCTCTGTTGGTGTTATTCATGATCTGCCAAAGTGAACTCAGGGTCCCAGAGTGGAGGAGCAGTGGTGTCTGCCTGCCTGCTGACACGTCAGGGGCCAATCTCTGGCCCATGGTAGCTGCTGCCTGTTCTCTCACATGGATCTCAGTAGCACTAGGGGCCTCCCTGGGGCTTTGCCATGAATCTGTGATCTCTAGAGGACAAGGCTGAGCATGGAGCCCCTGACTCAGTGATGCCACTCAGCCTCCTCCACATCATACTATTAGCTCTGGCTTTGGACACTGCTTCTTGAGAGCCTGCCTCCTGCAGATGAATCCATCCAGGACATGGTCCAAGCCAGCAGCCTGAGATTTGGACACCCCCTTCAGGAGCCCTGCAATGGGAAGGAAGGAAGGGAGGAAGGTTCTAGATACACTTCCTGGGATCTAGTAGGGAAGTAGGCAACTCTGTGCCTAAGATGAGCTCTGAGAAAGCTTTGGGGCCCGTGGGGCTGGATCCTCAGCATTTTAAAATTTTATTATGACTGTGTTTGTTTAAATATATATGTGTATATATTTATAACTCTATGTACCTCCCCCCACCCAACCTCAGTCCCCTCCCGGCCCCTAGTTTTTCCCTTTGGCTTTCTGTCTGGAGGCTGTGTAGGGAAGCACTGTCTGCGTGCTCTTGTCTGACACCGTTTGGGTGCTGCTGTTCCTCATGATCCTTCGTGTCTGCTCGGGGGCCAAGGTGGGACCTGAGCATCGGCCAGTCAGTGGAGAGCGCCTTGGCTTGTTGGGGGCCAAGGAGGTCTTGAGGGGGCCCACATGGGCCTCTGTATGGAGAGGCTCTGGGGACAGGCCCACCTCCTCTTCTGCTGCTGCCTCCTCACCATCCCCCTCTTCATCATCACAGCACAAAGCATGGTAGAGCACTTTGTCGCTGAAGCGCACTCTTTCCCGTGTGCCTGGGGTCCGCTGGGGCAGTTGCCCCTTGAGAGGGCCAGTGCTGAAGGCCTCCTCACTGGAGGAGTCTGGGGTCTCCACCCGTGGCCCATTAGGAATGGGCATGCCACCGTTCATGAGTCGGTAGTCAGAACCAGCCCCTGGTCGTGTTGGTTCAGTGGCGTCCATGGAATCTGAAGGGGTAGAGACATCCAGGAAGGAGCAGAACTCCCAGCTGTCTGAGAGGATGTCAGCTGTCATGAAGTCCAGGTGGCCCAGGTCAAAGGGGCCACCTACACCAGCCTTGTCGCTGCTGGAGGTACTGCTCACAGTGGCCGTGGTCCAGTCATCTGGCTCCAGTTCAAAATCGAAGTCTGAGGTTAACTTATCTATCTGACTCACCACCTGTCCAGGGAAGGGCAGAAGCATTAGTGTGGCCAGGCCAGACCTGGCATCACTTAGGTATGAGCATGTGTCCCCACCCCTCCCCATGACATCCCCCCTGCTGATGTCCCTACAGGATAGAGACAGGCTTGTTTGCTCTGTGGAGGGCCCAAGCTGGACCAGGGTGAACAGAGCTTGTTTTTAGTTCCTCAGTCTCTTGGGTGGAGGAGGGACTGTCTTCCAGCCTGTACTCCATCCATTCACATACCCCTCTCCCCATAGCCAGCTGCTGTTCTGGAGCAGGGGAGGAGGGGTTTATAGGCTCTGGTGCTCAGAGCTTGATCTTCCTATGACTGAGAGGGGCTATTTAAAGAGGGTGGTTACCAGATGAAAGGATTAGTGTAGTAAAGGTTAAAGGGGGCCAAGAATATAGTGATGGAAGGCGATCTGACTTTGGGTGGGGGCACACAATGCAATATACAGATCATATATCATAGAAATGTACATTTGAAACCTATGACCCTATTGACCAGCATCACCCCAATAAATTTAATCAGAAAATGAAATCTATACTAATAAAATAGTATGCTAATTAGACTGGGAGACCTCCTGGGAGACCTTCCAAACGTCCTTCCAGACAAAGCCATGGTGGCGGGGCCGAGGTAGAGGCAGCTAAGGGCGAGCAGGCTGGCAGGGAAGGGCAGTTGGGGACAAGCAGGCTGGCAGGGGGTGGGCAGTTGGGGCGATCAGGCCGTTAGGTGGAGGACAGTTAGGGGTGATCAGGCAAGCAGGCAGAGTAGTTAGGGGTGATCAGGCAGGCAGGCAAGAGAGCAGTTAGGAGCCAGCGGTCCCAGATTGCGAGAGGGATGTTCGACTGCTGGTTTAGGGCCAATCCCACAGGACATCCCCCAAGGGGTCCCAGATTGGAGAGGGTGCAGGCCAGGCTCAGGGACACTCCTCTCCTCTCATGCATGAATTTCATGTACCAGGCCTCTAGTAAAAAAATAAAGAAGGCTGAGAGACTCCAGCAAATCTACTTAGTAGAGATGTGAGAAAATGATATGAGGTGACCATGAGGAAGCATCCTGGGCCAGCCTGTGCAGCTGGTCAGTGACTGTCCCTCAAGGGTCTCTATCACTCCACCTCTGCCCGCCCCCTCCCCGTCCCCCCCCCCCTCCCAGTGCCTTCTCCCTCCTTCCTCTCCCTGGCCTCTGATGACTGGATCTCAATCCTGGCTTGCTGGGGTATGAATAAAACAAGCATTGTTTGGTAAGCAATAAAAAACCCATCCATCCTGGGCCCAGAGGTGCCTGTTAAATGTATTTTGGATGGGAGGGAGGACAGATCAGTTGCAAGGTCACTGCAACCTGTCTACCCCACGAAGACTAAAGCTCTGACTCCATGCAGGCAGCCCTGCCTCAGGACATCCCCTGACCTTGGCCACTGTCAGCACATGAGTCAGGGATGATGACAGGGAAAGGAGAATCAAGAGGAGGAGAGAGTCTTCAGGTCAAAAACAAAAATAGCAAAATATCAAAAGCAAAGTGGAGGAACCCAAGAGACCCAGACACAAAGGCATATGCAGTGAGTCACCAAGCCCAGGGCCGCTCCCGGTGTTCTTACCTGGAGTCAGATCAGCCAGTTAATTGATTACCTAATCAACAAAACTTTACTGAGGACCATAGCTGTCCTGGGATGTTAGGTATTTGGTGAGGAGTGGGGGTGAGGAGTGCCCCAGAGCAAAAGAAGAAAGCGAAGACAAAACTGAGGCATCTAGAGGAGTCTGGGTCACTGGAATATCTGCTTGGTTAGAGGATCAGGAGACCCCATACAGGTGACCTGGTCAATTTTCCACTTAGGTCTCAGTTTCTCAATCTGTAAATGGGTAGTTGGGTAAACTGGTTGATTTCCAAGGTTCCTTTCATCGTTGATTCTAGGAAAGGGTTCTGTGGGGCATTGGCGATAAAAGTGACATTATCTCCCATCTCTGAGCAACTACTATGTATCAGACTTTCCACCTATGAGATCATCATCTTCTGAGATCATAGATAATGGGCCTGAGAAACCAGTCACTGGGGAAGCTGAGGTTACTGCCTTCTCCACACCCCTGCAAGACTGCACACTGCTCCAAGTGCTACTGTGATATCTAAGCTTGAGCAGGCAATGGCCATAGGGCTCCACCCTCTAATCTGGCCACCTCTTCTTATGTCTTTCACTCCAATGACTTCTCCTAACACAGAGAAGGTCACATCCCCCAGAAGTCCTTCCTCAACTCAATCCACACCTGAGGGCTGGTAAGAACCTTGGCCTCAAACTGGAATGTGTATCAGCCCACTATCCAGGATCTTGCAGGTCCTGGGTAAGGTTTGAGAAGGTGTAGATCTAACAGGCTTCCCTGTGCTGCTGCTGTTGGTCTGAGGACAAATTTTGAGAACCAGTGACCTAGGGACCTGGTATTTAAGCTGATGAAGGAATAGCACCTCAGGGCATTGCTGGCTTTAGGAGGGGCCTTATACCTCTGGGCAGCCACATCCTCCCCCGAGCAAGCTAGCTGTTGCTGGTCTGCTGCTGCATAAGAGAAGGCAACACTAGCAGGAATCTGGAGTTAAATTTCTTGGCTGTTATGGCACAGATTTGGCTGAGGATAGGCCAGGCCCAGAAGCTGGGGTCCTAACATCCTGAGAGGAAGATCCAGGGAGCACAGAGCAGGATTCCTAAAGCCTTCAGGACAGAACATACTCCCCCCAGCAAAGAGGCTCTTCTAAGGTGGCCTTCACATTCATGCCCTTCCTCTCCTCCCTTAAAACACCCTCTCTGGTTCCACCCTGGGTGTGTGTGGAGGGAAGTAAATGAGGGAAGCCTGGATTCAAGTCTCAAGTGTGTTTTCCCGTCTCCTGTCTCATTTTCCTCCCCTGTAAAGTGGGATGATGCTCTTCTCCTCACCCAGTTGGTGGGGATTTAATAGATATGAATGTGCATTAAACTGCAGAGTCAGCACATCCAAGCATCTAAGAACCTGGGCTTTGTAGCCACACCTAGGGTCCAACCCTGACATCACAACTTACTAGCTTTATGACCTTAGCCAGGTTGCTCAGTGTCTCTGTGCGTAAGTATCTTCAGCCAAGGAGAGTCCTGGTAGTACCTACTTGTTAGGCTATTGTGACGATTTAGCAGGGGTCCTCAAACTTTTTAAACAGGGGGCCAGTTCACTGTCCCTCAGACCGTTGGAGGGCCGGACAATAGTTAAAAAACAACAACTATGAACAAATTCCTATGCACACTGCACATATCTTATTTTGAAGTAAAAAAACAAGGTGGCAAAAACACCTGGCGGGCCAGATAAATGTCCTTGGCAGGCCGCATGTGGCCCGCAGGCCGTAGTTTGAGGACCCCTGAATAACTTGATGCACAGAAAGCATGTAAAACAATACCCACCATGGACCATTGAGAACCAATATGTAACCAGGCCCCAGGCCCAAGAGCTGATGGGAGCCAGTTCTTCACCAAAAGAACGACACTCTGATAGGGACATTTCCAATACCCTTGGCAGAATAATGGGACATGTTGGGCCATTCAAACACCAACACATGGGTGGCATCTATGTTCCGTGAAGTAGGGTTTTAAACGCCAAATGGTTGAGGCTCACAGGCAAATCTGGCTCAGTTTGTTAGGTGGGATAGGTCAAACATACTTGATAAATGACAGAAAGGACCCAAAGGGAAGGGACTGTATGCAGAGCCTGGTCATTCCATAGCTTTGCTACCTGTCCTTGATGCCTCTCATTTCATGGGGCCAATGGGAGGGCAGGTGTGGGGCACGCCCTATACTACCTGCCTTTCTGTTTGGATGTCTTGAAATCTGTAATTTCTGCCTGAGATTTAATAATCATTTTGCCTGCATGTAACTTGAGATTGTCTTAGATACAGGCAAAGTAATTATATACACAGGATAAAAGTGGGGGGGAGGGGAAATAGAGAGAGAAATGAAACCATAAAAATCACAGAATCCTACACCTCAAAGCCAGAAGGATTGGAGACACTGTTGAGTCCATCCTTCTTACTGTGTTTACTGATAGGGAAACTGAGACTATAATGAGCTGAGCTGAGACCAGAGGTCAGGAGTCCTGACTCCTGGATCTGATCTTTTAAGAACACGAATTACCTGCTCAAGAGGGAACACTTGAGAGAAGGGCAGGGCTGAGGACTGAGACAGAATCCCCCAGGGGGCCCAGGTCCTGGCTCAGCCTCTGTCCTGATCACAGTTTTGGCTCCCCTCATCTGAACAACTGCTTCCACACTCACCTAGTGCATCCAGGGAACTTTCCAAAAAAAAACCCAACAGGACCACAGCATCCCTCTTCTTCCAGCACTTCTGTGCTCCCCAAACTCCTGGACCTCCAAACACCACCCCACATCAAATGTGGCTAAGTGCCCTTTGCTCTCTACCTTACCAGGCCTGCCTCCTCACCACACCTACACACATACACCCTGAGCTCACTTCTGCCTCTAGGCCTTACCCCAATGCCTCACACCTTTCTTACTCACTCTATCTCACTTCCATATAGAAGTCCTCCTTGATCCCTAATTGAGGACAGGTTTCCTATGAAAGGCTCTCAAAGAACCTCATTCCTTTCCTTAAAATATTATCTAGTATTTATCACTGCTACAATGTTTTGAGCATATAGGTTATAATGTGGTTGATATCTTCTCCCCACAAGGAGTGGGCCTGGAAATGCATCCCATCATGCACCCCAAGTTTGGTAGAGATTGGTACACTCTTTACAATACAGCCATCAAATGAATAGATGAGTTGAGACATCTTAATAAAAATTTCTGGGGAGTTCTTTTCTGAGAAAATGCTCCATGGTCCTGGACACCACAATATTGCCTGCCCCAGCGCTAGCTGCCTCTCCAGAAAAAGCGTGGGTGTGTTCCATAAAGCCCTAGAGTCTGGACCAAGGACTGGGGAGTCCCACAACCTTTATCTCCTGTCCTCCCCCTCACCTCTGGCCCCTCACTTTTCTTGACAAGTTGCTACCTCCTTCCCTCCAGCCTAGTTCCCTGGGCAGCTGGTTATATAACTAGAGATTCTGCATTATTTATGACCACTGATTACTTTTTAATTCTGTGATTAGGTTGTCTTCCTGGGGGCTGTGGGGTTGGGGAGGGGGAGAGAGGTGACTGTGATTCATGACTCTCATCCTGCAATTTGGCCTAATTGGCCCCAGAGCTTCGTGAATCTGTCTGGAGGAGGAGAATGCAAAGGGAAAAGGGAGGCGAGAGAAAAAAAGAAGAAAAAATCCGCACAATTCTTGCTGAGCTGTGGGTGATGGAGCTGACCCACTTTGGCACAGCTCTGTGGTCCCCAGCCTCTCCTGCTCCAGCTGCTTCCTGGCTGGGCCACATTTATCTCCTGCTGTATGACCCACGGCTCACCAGGCTACCTCATATACAGCACCTTGCCGATGGGACAGCACAATTGCATGCACCTGATCCCCGAGACAATCAGGGGTGTGTGTGTTGGGGGGGGGGAGGTCTTCACTGCCACTCCAGGCTGCAAAAGCGTTTTGTTCACCCCTCCATCCTCTGGAGGTGTTCAGGCCAAGACGGGCAACTGTGTCCTTAAGTTATATCCTACCACTAGCCAGTGATGATGTGAGGGATACCAGTGATTAATACAGGAACATTTTGAGCCCCATGCTGAGTGACATCTTGGGGAGGGGGCAGCCAAGGAGGATGCCAAGTACCTCCTAAAGGGAAGCTCAACATTTGGGAGGCCAAGAACCCTTGTGGGGTCCCAATTAGTAGGGAACAGGGAGAACAGTAGGGAGGCAGATTCCCACCCAGAAACACAATGAGATTCCTGGGGAGCATGAGGCATTCTCACAGGACAAAATCCAAATTCTGTACTGTGGCCTGCATGCCCTGTGTGCATCCTGTTCTCCACCTCCTAGTTCCCTCCACTCCAACTATATCAGCTTCCTTGCTGATCCTGACCATGCCAAGCACACTTCCTCCTGGGGACCTGCTGCTCCCCCTGCTTGGAGACTCATTTCCAGATATTCATTTGACTTGTATGTATTCTCACTTCCTTTGGGTCTTTGTTCAAACACCATCTCATTGGAGACTTGCTTCCCAACCCCATCACCAACCCCTTTCCTCCACCAGAAGAGGGTAGGACTGCTTGCTGCAGGACCCTGGGCCTGACCTCCCTGATTATGGCTAAGATGGCAATGTGACTCCAAAAGAACAAGGGCTGACACAGAGCTGAGGAGCAGGCTAGTGCTAGAACAGCTCATCACTAATATCTAATAGATATGGAGCTAGTTTTGGACCCATCCCTAGGTGAAGTACAATGTATCACATTTAATCCTCACAACCACCTTAGAGCTGGTGAGGGTGAGGAGGCATACTATTCTGTATCTTCATATCTAAAAGACATGCAAAACAACAGCACAGAGAGGTAAAGTAACTTTCCTAAGTTCACACAGCTAGGAAGGCGGTAGGGATCATATGTGAACCAGAGACATCTGACTGCAAAGCCCAAGCTCGGCCTGTAGGCTGTGCTGCTTCTCCAAATTTTGATCCACAGAATTCTGAGGCGCTTAGAGAGCCTGCTGGGATTGGCCTGGCACCTGGAGTACTAGGGACCTAGGAGAAACGAAAGCTAGTTAATGATCAACTACCACTGCAGCACAATTTTTCCTTTCAAGACACTTTTACATTTCTTACCTCATTTAGTGCATAAAACTATTTTCCCCATCCATGGGACAGAACTTGCCCCCTATCCCTTGGGGACAGCCAGGAGTTTGGGAGAACAGGAGAGGTATGGGAGAGGGAACGCCAAATCCTTCAGAGGTATAAGTAGGTGTTGGTCCCCCAATACATTCTTGTAAGATCACTCTGAGGTATGAATTATCATCATTCCCATTTTAGAGATGAGCAGACTGAGGCTCAGGGTTCTGTGAAGCAGTGCTTTAGTGTTTCTCATCTTTCTATGATGCTTAAGAAGTGAGGAGGCTCTGCTATGATCCATGGTATGTGAGGAAGGGAGCAGGAGATGGAGAAGAAGGATAGCAGAGGGGATATAGCTAAGCCCTTCCTCTCTGCTGGCCTTCTTTCCTCATCAAGCACCCTGCGCTGTCCTCTGGAAGTCTTGTATATAACTCTTGGCTTCACATCTAAGGGCTTCACCCTTCTGAGACCAGAACTCAGTTGGTAAACTCTGTGCTGGCGCTGCCTAAAGAGTGGAGTGTGATAAGAGAATCCTCTCAACCTTGGGCCTACCCATACCCCCACTAAAAAATGCCACTCGAAGTGACTGAGGAGAGCCAGGCAGATCCACTGGAGGATCAAAAGCCAAGCTCACAGGTTCCCGGTGGTGGGGGTGGGGTGGGTGGGTGCAAACCTTTATCTCAAACCAGGACCTGGCACCCCTAAGCAGTAACCCCATTCCTGACAAACCCCATCTCCCTAGGAACAGCATCTCTTCTTCTGCCTGGGCCTCTGGAGGCCTCACCTGCCTTCCCCAACACTCCTCTCTGCCCATCACCCCACCTCTAGACCCTGCCTAAAGGATAGGGAAGCTCTGAGACCTGCCCCCCTTCCCAGCTGGGTGCCATTGTCAGTGGGCAGGTGGTGGCATACGGGGTAGATTCTGGTTGCCATAGCAACCTGCCAGAGTCTTGGGTGGAGGCACATGGCCTATAGCGGGTATGGGAGGAGGGGACTCATCTTTCTCTGTCCTGGCTCAGGCCTCTGGGTTGCACAGCCCATGAACCTGAAGCTCTGCTGTTCAGGACATGGGAATAGGTGAGTGTGTGTGCTGAAAAGAGAGGGAGAGGCTATCTCAAAGATCTGCAAGTAAATCCTAATGCTTCTGATCTTCCTGCCTCATTCCCTAAAGGGCACCCCCTCAGAGTATCACAGCATGAGCATAAAGTCTCATGTCTATAAGGTTCTTAACAAAATGAAAGAGGTTGCTCATTAGCCCACCTGCTGAAGCTCCAGAACAGGAATCAGGACCTGAGTTCTACTGAGTACCTTTGGTAGGCTCTGTGACCTTCCTCAAGCCCCTATCCCTCTCTAGGCCTCAACTTCTTTAACAGTAAATGACTAGGGCTGGTCTGGATGACCTGACCTGTATGATGCCTTCAAGCTCTGGGTGGTTCTGGTGGGAGTGGGGGTGGGGGTGGGGTGGGGATGGGAAGAGCAGATGCCTGCAAGATGCTCAGGTTGTCAGTTGGGAATAGCTCTGCACTGTACCAAAACTGACCCCCAGGCTTAGAGTCCATCCTGGTTCTTTCTGGGTAGGCCTGCTGAGGCATAGGTGGCATGCCCCTGCTCACGATGGAGACTGGACAGTTCCCATGACTCTGATGGAACCACAGAGCATGAAATAGATGGGTGTGGGGAGGCATGAGGTGGGGATGGTAGTACTCTAGACAATGAGGTTGAGGGAAGAGTTACTCATAGGCAATGACCACTAAACTGCATTCCCCAGAGATGTTCGGCCCATACCCTGGTCAGCCCAGTTTGCACCACACCTCTCTCTACCTGTAGCAATAGCCATTCCTGCCTCCTGAGGAAGGACTCCCTGGCAGGCTCCATGAGGCTGACTCTGGGCAGAGAGGCTGCCTGCCCAACCTTAGTTCCTGGCCCGAATCTCCAATCTGAAGATTCAAACACCCCCTGCTCCTTGGCTCTTGGGCCAGGCTAGACCACTTTGCCAGTCTGGAGTTGCTATCCACCATCACCCCCTCTTCTTACTCTTCCTAAGCCCCCATCTCCCTGCACATCTGGCTGGGAGAGCCTGAACCCATAACTCCAGTTCAATCACTCTCCCTGCCATCTCTGCAGGGGCCCTGGTTACAAGGAGTTGAAATTTGCCTAAAGACCACCTGGCTGGCATAATGGTACTCAGTGGGAAAATTCAGGCCAGTGGCTCAGAACCCTGGTCATGCATTTTGGGCTTGAATTCAGCCCAGGGGGCAGGGCTGAGGACATGTGTACTTCATTACCTGAACAATGTGGGAAGCGGTAATTAAACCAGGCTCCACTTAGAGGGACACACATCCTAGGCTCTCTGGGTGACTTCAATCTTGGCCACAAATATTCAGAACTACGGGATGGGGATACATCCCTTTCGAGGAGATTCCTGACCCTGCCAATGTGCACAGGAACTCTTATACCCACTAGCAGCCCCCTCGTCTCATTCCCACCTCAGGGCAGGGAGGAACTAATTTTCTCAGGATCAAGGGTTCTGTAATATCTGGGGATGCTCCAAGCAGTGGGGACTGCCTCATGAAACCATCTACACTTTCCCAGGCCCCTTGTGACCAGCAGATGGTGGAGTCAAAGGTCAGCCTAGGCTCCAGAAGAGGTTATTGTGGAACTCAGTCCTTATTGGCCATCTTAGCAGCCGAGTCATAACCACAGAGCAATGGGCCCATTGCATGCTGTCCAAATGCTCTCTGTAACACTTAGACCCGCCCTGCCCTGGGCTATTGTAAGATTTTTAGCAGAGAGACTTGGGGAAAGGAGAACAAGATGGAGGTACCCAGCAGAGTGGCACACATGCACATAGCTTTGGGTACACACACACACACAGAAACATACATGCCAGAGTATGTTTTTGTGTCAGGCCCAGGAAAACTGGTTTAGGGTCCATCTGGCCCCTCACTCACCTCCCTGAGCTCCTTGGCCACTTCCTTGAGCTCCCGTAGGATGCCCTCCAGCTGCCCGATGACCATCTTCATGCGCTGTCGAATCCGCTCACGTTCACCACCACTGCTGGGGTCGTCACTGGGCTGCCCGAGGTCCGGGGTGCCCCGAATGTTCATCCTTCACCACGTGGCTGCAGGCCTGCCCATACTCCCCCCAGCCAGGCACACACTGCGTCTGCCTCCACAGAGCCCCCCTCAGCCAGGCAGAGCTCCACATCTTAACGGCCCCCCAGCCCACGCTGGCCCTTGGGTGGCCCTCACCCAGCCCCTGACTCCTGCCACTCCGCCTCCTTTGCTTCTGGATGGGGAATGGGTCACCCAGGAGACAGAATCTGACACAAGGGGTCAAGCTGAGGACATAGAAGGGCAGGGGGAGGGGTCTTGGATCTCAGGAACCCTTCAGGACTTGAAGTGCCTGTAAGTGTGCTGGGCTGATGTCTGGATGAGCCTGGACACAGAAGCAGGGGGATGACTCTGCAGGGACTAAGGGTAAGAGACGCCCTTGGGATTGGGGAAGGCAGCACAATCCCCTCACGACTCTTGGGCAGTTGCAAAGGCAGAGGTCTCTGGTGGCAAGTGACACCTGCAGAAGGATTGTGGCTGGGGTCTTCCAGATGTGGAGGGGGCTCCAGATGTGGACAGCTCTGGGGAGGGAGCTGGACTGGAAGAGGGCAGCCCCCTGCAGAGAGAAGCCTGGCATCAGCCCTCCCAGGCTGCAGCACCAGCCGGCAATGCTGCTGCCTCCATCCTCTCCAGAGCCGGGCACCCTTCCTCACTGGGGATTTAATATTTTTCTTTGTGGGGAGGGGTGGTGGAGGCAGATGGTCTACAGCACAGCCCCTCTTTGGGAAGAAAAAGAGGGGAGCCCCTGCTTTAGAGGCAGAAGTCCTCAGCCTGCGATGGGGCACCGAGCACCAGGTCCCCCCAAACACCCCTCCCCAGGCAGGCCTTGCCCTGGAGGTTCACCAGAGGGTCTCTCCAGTCTTCTGTCCTCCCTCCTAGCGCCCCTAGGGCGCCCTCGTTCCCAGCAGACCCTCCCTTTCCCAGCCCAGCCTTCCCTTAGAACCCTGGACTCACCGAGGATGGGGACACCGGCCTGCCTTCCGAGTAGCGTGGGGGCCAAGCCCCAAGATGAGGTTGGGGGGCCCCCCAGGCTCCCTAGGGCGGGCTTCTCTCTCTGGACCCTTCGGTCCCTGGCCTCAGGGAGGTCCTCAGAGCCGCCCCGGGAGACATCTGGGCGGTGGGAGGGGCGGGGCCTCTGCGCTCCCTGACGGGGGGCAGGAAAAATGTCCCCCAACCCCCGCCAGGCGCCGGGTGGGGACAGGGCGAGAAGGGTCTGGGGGGTCTGGGGCTCTCAGGCCACAGGTGACCCGGACATAGGGCGTCCCGGTGCGTGAGCCAAAGTAGCTGGGATCGGAGGGCGCCGGGAACCCCTCAGCCCGCACTCGGCATCCCCCGGGCTCGGCACGGTCCAGCCCAGCACGGAATGAGCGGGCACCTCTGGGTGCCCCGGACGCACTCAGCCCGGACCCAGGATGTCCGCGCTCCCGCACCCGCGGCGTCCCGAGCGGCCGCGAGGGTCCGAGCAGCTCAGCCTCGTGCTCGGCCGGCGGCCAGAGAGAGCGCTGCCGCCGCTCCTCCGCGGTGGGAAAGGCCGGGGGAGGCGGCGTCGGCCGCGGGACTGGTCCCCGCTGGGCCCGGCCGAGGAGCGCGCAGGCGGGGGACCCGGCCCGGCTGGTTCGGGCGACCAGGCGCGGGCGGGAGCGGCGCGAGGCGGAGGAGAGGAGGCGACACGGATGGGAGGAGAAGGCGCGGCGCGGCGAGGGGCGGGCGGGGAGGGTGCGCGGCGGCCTGGCCGGCAGGGAGCACCGGGTTCGCAGCCCGTGCCCAGCGGCCGCCGCCTCCCGCCGGTTCCCACCCCGCTCGCCGCCTCGCCAGCCCCGGGCGCCGGGCCGCTGCCGGCGGGGCACACAGGCGCCGCCTGGGGCCGGGCCTCCCTCCGCGGCCTCGCCCTGCGCCCCCGCCGGGCTCCGCGGGCCTGGGCCCGCTCCTCGAGGGCCGCCCCGCGCCTTCCGCGCCCGGCCGCCTCCCGCCCCCCGCCGGCTGGCCGCCCCGGCGGGCGCTGCTCCCACCAAGACCCCGGCTCCGCGGCTCCGCGGCTCGGCTCTGGCAGGGAAGGGCCGCCCCGCGCGGGGAGGGAGCTTTTAAAGCGACACGCACGCCGCCCAGTGCTGAGCGCGAGCGCGGAGCGGGGAGATGTCCTGCGCTGGCGGGGCTGGAGGCGGCCTAGCCCGGCTGGGCTCCGCTGACCGCGGGCCGCCGAGGGGCAGCAGGCTAAGGCCGCGGACTTAGCTCTACCCCACCGTTCCACACACCCCCGTTGCCCCTTCCCCCACCGCCATGCACCCTCGCTTCTCCTTTGGCTAAGTTTTCCGCATCCAGGCCCTTTCCTTCTGGCACACCTCAAACTACCCCAGACATTACCTTAAATCAGCTTAATTCAGGAAACAAAATAGGGGCAACTTTTACTGAGCAGCTACAGAAGGAGTGAACGGTGAGCCAAGCTCCGAGCTGGAGGGCTGGGAATTGGAGGCTCCGCAGATGACAGGTATGCGTTAGACACGGGTCACTTTGTTCAACTACTTACTCAACATTTATTCAGCACCTCTGTGTACCAGACCCCATATACTAGACTCTGGGGTACAGGGAGGAAAAAGCAACATTTTAGGAAGTTCACAGCTCCTGGGGGAACACTCCGGAGTAAACTAAACACAGGACAAAAGCAAGTTCTAGAAGCATGTGGTGAGTGGCAGGGAGAGCGCAGAGGGTGGGGAGCATTTCAGGCCTGGGTCGGCAGCCTCTCCTGGGAGGCAACCCTGAGCTGTAGGAGCTAGCCAGGTGACAGTGTGAGGGAGGCGGGGCTGGGGCTGAACATTCCGGGCCTTGAAGGGGAGGAACAGCGGGGCTCAGATGCAGAAGTGAGGGGAGTTTCAACTGTGGCCTTTTAGAAATACCGTTTTGACAGCTCTAGAGGGAGAACGGATCCTGGAGAGATTCGGAGCCCATTGTTAGAGCTTGGATTTTATTCTGGAGCAGAGGGAACCCAGAAGATTTTTCAAGGGTGTTGTGTTGGTGGATCTGAGGCTAGACCATAGGGAGAAGAGCAGTTAGGAGGCTGTTATTGGAATAGATCTGAGAGAAGAAGGACTAGGATGGCAGCAGGGATAGAGGGGAGGGGATGCTTTGAGAAACAATTTAGAAGAACATGGTAGGACTTGGCTAAACTTTAAGAGGGAGGGAGAGTCCAGGAGGACCCTTACTTATAGCGTGGGTGCCTGAGTAGATGGTTGCGCCACCAATTATGTTAGAGAACAGAGGGGAAGAACAGGTCTTGTGTGAGGAAGAGGAGTCCAATTTGGAACAGGTGGAGATATCCTGAAGACATGAGTATATGGGCCTATGGCTGGCCTGAGAGTTTTTCGTTTGTTTATTTATTTTGTTTTTAATCAAAATGAATTTAATGAAATGAATAGGGACTGTCAGGGAGGTAGGAGAAGAACAGGAGTGTTCAGACCCAGGAGGGAAGCATGTGCTCAGCAGTATTGAAGGCTGCAGCAAGCAGTTGTGAGAGAAGGAATGGCAAGTGTCCATAGGAGGCCGCTGGTGATGTGACAGGGGCAGGTTTTTGTGGGGGAGGAGAAGGAAGGTGGCAGGAGCTAAACTGTTGGACGTTGCGGGATGAGTGGTTGGTGAGGAATGGGAGTGAATATAGTGATACTGTTAAAAGTTCAGACAGATTGTAGAGATCTTGAACTAGAGGTGAATGAGAGTTCAAGGGAGATGAGGCTGGATGATGATTTGAGGCTGGCCCATGGGGAACTTGAACTCTAAGGACAGAGATTATTGTGCTTCCATCACCACTATCCAGCTTTGTCATGAAAAGCTGAACTCTGGGGGATCCATGATGGCTGCCGATGGGACGACAGGTTGCAAGATAATGTGCGAGTGAGGGAGCGAAATGAGAGTGTGTGGACATGGGGGGAGTATGTGTATTTGTGAGTGAGGGACTATATTCCACAGGACTGTTGGGGACTGGTGGACCATGCTCCCCTGGTCAGGTAGCCTCTGCAACTGCTGAAATCTCTCCCGGAGCAGCTGGCTCTGCCTCAGATACCATGCCATCTTGAAGGGAAGAGCAGCTGTGATGGGAAGTTCAACCTTACTGTTAATGGGGGAGACCTCAGTTACCTTTCAGGACCTTACAGCCACAATGCCCAGGGACCAGCTGCCTCAGCTGTGAACCCATGAACACTGAGATTCCAGCCTTCCCAGTCGTGGGCACCTAAAAAGTTTGTTAGGGGGAGACAAAGTGGCATCGAATACATGGATGGTCCCTGCACCTTCTCACAGAGCAGATAGAAGGAACAGCTGAGTCGAAGAACATTCACCTGGAATTGGCAAATTAAACACAGTTGGTGAGGCAATCCATGGATGGAAAGGTCAGAGATCGCCTAGAGCAGTGGTTCTCAACCTTGGCAGCACATTAGAATCACCTGGGAATCTTTTTAAAATCCTGATTCTGAGCCTCATCCTCCGGAAATTCTGTTTCTTTGTTATGGGGTGGGGCAACAACATTAGTAACAAAGAAACAGAATTTCTAGAGGATGAGGCCCAGAAATCAGGATTTAAAAAAGATTCCCAGATGATTCTAATGTGCAGTCAAGGTTAAGAACCACTGTACTAAACTAGAGAGACCTGTGATCTGGGATCCAGGCTGGAGGGAGAAAGGCGCACAGAGTCTCAGAGGCCCTTGGGATCAGTGTAGCCCTCGAATGTGGAAGGGAGTTCACAGGGCTGCTGGCAGAAGTGGACTATAAATATAAGCCCACAGCCATGGGAAACTATGCCCAGAAAGGCAGCCTGAAGTTCTGTACCAGCCACACAGTGCCAGGGAAAAAGACTCGAGTTGGCGTGGTTCCTTTGTCTTTTTTTTTTTTTTTTTTACCTCCTTGCTTTTGCTTGCTAAGTCCAATACATAGGATCTTCTAATTAAAAACACTCACTGAGGACAACCAATATGGAGGCATAGGCAAATACCTGAACTTGCTGCCACACACAACCACATTAAAACTACAACTAAAAGACAAAATGAGTATCATCCAGAACCACTGGAGGCTGGCTGAGTGGAAATTCTACAACTAGAAGGAAAGAGAAAAATGCATTGAATCCAGTAGAAGGTGCAGAGGTGTGGAAGGGTGGAGATATGGATTCGAGAGATAAAGGGACTGGCAGATGGGTATGCTGGTGTCTTTTTCAATCATGAGGGAGATACAAGCTCCCAACTGCTCTGAACTCCAGTTCCAAGTGAGAATTTGGGGACCAGACTTATACAAAGTGAAATAGGACTGCAATGTGAGGTGGCTTTCTTGCAGAGGTGCTCGCAGCATTCATTATTCCTGCATGGGGGCTGCGGAACACAGACTCAGGGACTTCTCCCAGGCAGAACAGACTGGCAGCCATTGTGGTTTGCTCTGCCCTGATGATTCCCTGAGACCCTGCCCCACCCAATTTACAACCCCACCCAAGCTGTGCACAGAGGCTTTTGCATACAAATGGCCTGGCCTTTCTCTGCCTAAAAACCTGTCAAACTGCAGCTGGGTCAGAGAACCCCAGAGCTTCCAAAAGAAGGCCTAAGGCTCATCAGCAGCCTGCATTGTTTTATAGTTGTGCCTAATCTGGGCACCTCCAGACCCCAAACAAACAGGAGGACAGGGAAGCAGCTAAACTGCAGAGGCAAAGAAACAGGTCACAAATGAAAGAAATGGAAGAAAGCAAACTACTAGATATAGAGTTCAAAACCACAGTTATAAGGTTACTCAAGAATCTTCTAGAAACCTCTGAGAAATTTAGTGAAACCCTCAAGGATATGAAAAAGGACCAATTAGAAATTAAGCATACACTGACTGAAATAAAGAATAATAAACAGAGATCCAACAGCAGACTAGAATATCTCAAGAATCAAGTCAAAGATTTGAAATACGGAGAAGCAAAAAACACCCAACTGGAAAAGCAAAAGGAAAAAAGAATACAAAAATATGAAGACAGTATAAGGAGCCTCTGGGACAACTTCAAGCATACCAACATCCGATTTATTGGGATGCCAGAAGAAGAGAAAGAGCAAGAGATTGAAAACCTATTTGAAGGAATAATGACAAAAAACTTCCCCTACCTGGTGAAAGAAATAGACTTACAAGTCCAGGAAGTGCAGAGAACCCCAAACAAAAGGAATCCAAGGAGGACCACACCAAGACACATCATAATTAAAATGCCAAGGGCAAAAGACAAAGAGAAAATCTTAAAAGCAACAAGAGAAAAATAGTTACCTACAAGGGAGTACCCATACGACTGTCAGCTGATTTCTCAACAGAAACTATGCAGGCCAGAAGGGAGTGGCAAGAAATATTCAAAGTGATGAATAGCAAGAACTTTTAACCAAGATTACTCTACCCAGCAAAGCTATCATTTAGAATTGAAGGTCAGATAAAGAGCTTCACAGACAAGAAAAAGCTAAATGAGTTCATCACGATCAAACCAGGAATATATGAAATGCTGAAGGATATTCTTTAAGAAGAGGAAGAAGAAGAAAAAGGTAAAGATAAAAATTATGAACAATAAAATGACAACAAATACATTTCTATCAACAAGTGAATCTAAAAATCAAATGAATAAAAAATCTGATAAACAGAGTAAACTGGTGAATAGAATACAATCAGGGGCATAGAAATGGAGTGGACTGGCAATTCTCTGGGGGGAGGGGGTGTGGAGGGTGCAGGAAGATACTGGACAATAATCATACACCTATGGACGAGGACAGTGGGGGGTTGAGGTGGGAACTGGGTGAAGGGGAGGTATGGGGGGAAAAAGAGGATCAATTGTAATAATCTGTCAATAAAGATTTATTTAAAAATAAATAAATAAAATAAAAACACTCACCGAGACTGCAGGGGAAAGTTGTTTCTGTGGAAACGAGGGATCAGAATAAGGAGAGATGAGCAGGAAACCAGCTCTGGGTCAGTCTGTCCCTCCTACCAGTATTAAGTGTAGCAGGGAAAGAAGAGTCTAAACACTGGATAGAGGGGTAATTTAGTCCTGGAAACTAATCCAGAACACAAGCACCCAGGGGTTGTGCCAGAAATTGACTCTTATGTAAATACAACTGAAGGCAGGCAGAGAAACAAAGTGAGCAGAGGGATCCCACCTACTTGAAAACGAGGTTGTGGCATATGACACAGAGGATCTGTGGATCACAGGGAACTTCAACACTGTTCTGACTACCTGACAGAAAACAGATGTGCCAGGAAGAACAATAGAGGAAGTGAATGACCTTGACTACTTCACTTTTTTATTTTTTATCTTTTACTTAAGAAACTAAAAATTTTTACTTAAGAAACTAAAAATTTTTACTTAAGAAACTAAAAATTTTTATTTCTTTTTTCTTTTCTCACTTGATCTTTACTTTTTTATTAATATACTTTATTTTAACCCAATGTAAGTGGGCATTTTCCTGGCAAATTGCGTCATAACGAGAAGAAAGAAATAAAATAATAGTCTGACTTTGAAAAGTCTATCTGAGTTGTCTTGCACATTTTTGTTGTTGTTGAAATGCCAGGCCCTCCATATTTGACGGCTGTCTCTACTCATCATTTTTGGAAAAAACTCATCTCCTGCGCTTTGGTATAAAAAGCAATATGATGAGTTTACTCATTTCCTGCAAACAATGTGTTAATTATTACCATTACTACTATTATTTTACCTTTTTAAAAAAGTTTTATTTTTTCTTTATTTTATTTTATTTTTTACATTCTACTTTTATTTTTCTTTTAGCATTATTTTACTCTATCTCAATTTTTCCTTTATGCCAACACTCTCTTCCTCACTTTTCCCCTTTTTTGTCCTGTTTCTATTACCCTGTTTTAGTTTTTCTTTATCCTTTCTTTTAATCCCTGTTAAAAACTGATCTTACCCATATATCTAATTTCCTCTCCCCTGTTCCAAGTCCACACCATTTTCCTCTTCTTTTTCTTCACTAGCCAAATTATTTTCCTTTTTTTCCTTTTTCTTTCTTTCTGTCTTCTTGTTGTTGTTTGTTTGATTGTTTATTAGTTTTTCTATTTTTTTCTGTTTCTCTTCTTTTTTTGCTTCTATTTTTTCTCTCCTCACTTGTTTTCTTCTTTTACTAATAGCTTAATTAATTCCAATCACCAACTCAGGCCTATCTACTTTCTATTCTCCTTTTCCGATAATAGATGAATACGTAGATAGATAGATTAAATAAAGGGGAAACTATATATATATATATATATATATATATATATTCTTTTATATATATAATTTAAATATATATTCTTTTATATATATATTTTAAATTTATATATATTTCTTTTCTCTTTTTTTATAGTTTGTTTTTTTACTTTTCTTCTTATACACTCATTCTCTTTCTATCTCCTCTATACTGAATTGTGGCCATTTCCCAATTCATCCAATTCCTTGACTTTACCTTCTGAAAATAAGTTCTGCCTCCTCAAATTCAGCTGGGTGTTTGTTGTTTGCATATTTTGGGGTTTTTGGACTGCATATAAATATATTTTTCCACCTTTTTTCTTCTCTTTCTTTTCTCTCTTACATTTTTTCCTTTTCTCAATATCATTTATGAACTCTTTTCTCTCTCCTAATTCTCTTTTCTCTGGTGGCCACCTTTATTTGGAGTTATTGGTATTGTGAATACATTTGTGCTTGGTTCCCTGTGTGTTGTGTCTTGTTGTGTTGTATTTTGAGCATTTAAGTCCATGTAGGAGAGAGAGAGCTACGTAACCGGACACCCTGAGAAGAGGGATCATGGGGAGACAAAGAAACAGCCCCCATATGAAAGAAAAGGAGGAGTCACCAGAAAAGGAAGTACACAAAATGGACACAAGCAATATGTCAGAGAAAGAACTTAGAGCAATGGTCATAAGGATGCTGAAAAGGATGGAAGACAAATTCAACAATATATGTAAGAACCAAGAAGAAGTGGAAAATGACATCACTGCAATAAAGAACACAACAGAAAGCATCAACAGTAGACTAGAAGAAGTGGAGGACCGCATCAGTGAGCTAGAACAAAAGGTAGAAAAAATACCCAAGCAGAGCAACAACTGGAAAAAAAACAACAACTTAAAAAACAGGAGGAGAGCGTAAGGGAACTTTGGGACAACACGAAAATGAAACAACATCCACATAATAGTGGTCCCAGAAGGAGAGGAAAATGAGCAAGGAATAGAAACCTGTTTGAAGAAATAAAGACAGAAAACTTGCCTGATATTGGGAAGAAGAAAAAATTCACACAAAACCAAGAAGCTCACAGAGTCCCAAACAAGATGAATCATCCCAAAAGACTGCTACCAAGACACATTATAATTAAATTGGCAAACACCAATTATAAGTAAGAATCTTAAAAGTTGCCAGAGAGAGGTAGAACATTACCTACATGGTATCTCCCATCAGACTATCCATTCATTTCTCAACAGAAATACATCAGGCTAAGAAATAAATGGAATGAAATATATAAAATCATTCAAAGGAAGGGTCTGAATCCAAGAATACTGTACCCAGCAAGGCTATCAATCAAAGTTGAGGATGAAGTCAGGAGTTTCACAGACAAAAAAGGGCTAAGGGAGTTTATTACCACCAAACCAGCAATGCTAAAGGGTCTGCTGTACAAAGAAGAAATAGGAAGGGCACAAGGAACACAGGCATAAAGAATAAAAATGGTGACAAACAGGTACCTACCAATAATAACTTTAAATGTAAATGGATTAAATGCCCCATTCAAAAGATATACAGTAGCTGAGTGGATAAGAAAACATGACCCATATATCTGGGTGGGGCGGGTGGCAGGCGGCTGCAGGGTGGGTGGGGTGAGCTTGGCCAGCCTGCAAACTTCCATTAGCCCCTCACCCAGGCTGGCCAGGCACACCAGCAGGTGGACATCCCCTGAGGAGTCCAAGACTGTGAGAGGACACAGGTTGGGCTGATAGACCCCCCAAGTGCACAAATTATTGTGCACCAAGCTCCTAGTATCCTATATAATAAAGAGGTAATATGCAAATTGACCGTTACTCCAACACACCAGATGGCAACCTCCAAGTGGTCAAAGATGGCCGCTCCCATGTGGACACAAGATGGCCACCACAACATGGCCAACATGGGAGGCCATTTGGGAGGGATCAGGCCTGCAAGAAAGGGTAGTTGGGAAGGACCAGGCCTGCAGAGAGGGCAGTTGGGAGGGACCAGGCCTACAGAGGAGGGCAGTTGGGGGGGACAAGGACGTCAGGGAAGAGCAGTTAGGGGCAACCAGGCTGACAGGGGAGGGCAGTTAGGGATGACTGGGCCAACAGGGGAGTGCAGTTAGGAGCATCCAGGCCTGTAGGGGAGGGCAGTTGGCAGAGACCAGGCCTGCAGGGGAGGGCAGTTGAAGGTGACCAGGTTGGCAGGGGAGTGCAGTTAGGAGCAACCAGGCCTGCAGGGGAAAGCAGTTGGGAGGAACTAGGCCTGAAGGAGAGAGAATTTGGGGGAGACCAGGCCTGTAGGGGAGAGCAGTTGCGGGGGGGGGTACTAGACCTGCAAGGGAGGGCAGTTGGAGGTGACCAGACCAGCAGGGGAGGGCAGTTGGGAGGAACTAGGCAGGCAGGGGATAGCTGTTAGGGGCAATCAGGCTGGCAGAAGAGCAGTTAGGTATCGATCAAACTGGCAGGGGAGTGGTTAGGGGGTGATCAGGCTGGCAGGCAGAAGCATTTAGGGGCAATCAGGCAAGCAGGCAGTTAGTGGTTGAGAGCCAGCAGTCCTGGATTATGAGAGGGATGTCCAACTGCCCATTTAGGCCTGATCCTGATGGGCAGTAGGACATCCCTCAAGGGGTCCCAGATTGGAGAGTGTGCAGGCTGGGCTGAGGGCCACACACACCACCATGCACAAATTTTGTGCACTGGGCCTCTAGACTATCTAATCTAATAAAAGAGTAATATGCTAATTGTTTCACTCCACTACATCCCAAGCCACACCCACCAGCCAATCAGAGTGACTGTATGCAAATTAACCCAACCAAGATGGTGGCCAGCAGCCACAGAGCTAAAGCAAACAGGAGGCTTTGTTGCCCCAGCGATGGAGGAAGCTGCCTGCTCAAGGCAACAAAGTTTCAATTATAGAAGGTAAATAAACCCCAGATACCTGCTTCCAGCCAGCCTCACTGGGAGCTCGGGTCACTGGGGGCTGTGGCCAGCCTGCAAATAGCCATCAGCTTCTCACCCAGGATGGCCCCACCCTAATGGGGTGAGGGTTCCTGCTGGGTTGCTTGGCCAGCCTGCAAACAGCCATCAGCCCCTCACCCAGACTGGCCAGGCACCCCAGCAGAACCTCCTCCCTGAAAGGGATGTGGCCAGCCTGAAAACAGCTCTCAATCCCTCACCCAAGCTGGCCAGGCACCCCAGCAGGTACCCCACCCTGATCCAGGACACCCTTTAGGGCAAACCAGCTGACCCCCATCCATGCACCAGGCCTCTATCCTATATAATAAAAGGGTAATATGCAAATTGGCCCTAACAGCAGAACCACTAGGAATGACTGGTCACTATGACACATACTGACCACTAGGGGGCAGATGCTCAATGCAGGAGCTGCCCCTGATGGTCAGTGCACTCCCACAGGGGGAGCTCTGCTCAGCCACAAGCCAGTCTGACAACTTCCAGTACAGTGGTGGTAGTGGAGCCTCTCTTGCCTCCTCACCAGTGCTAAGGATGTTCAACTGCAGCTTAGGCCTGCTCCCTGCTGGCAAATGGACATC
>PVJC01016638.1:0-33462 GCA_004026665.1 Murina feae | reverse complement strand
TGGTTAGGCCGGAGCTGCTCTTTCCTTCAGCTCTGGAGGATTCTATGATTGTTACATTGTTTCAAATGTTTCAAAGCTGTGTTTTGCTAGAGGCAGTTTAATCGGAGCTGAGGGGCGAAGCTTCACTTTCGCTCCTGCCGCAATGGAAAGGGCTGTTTACTCAGGTCCGTGAGTGGCGGCCGCCATGTTGGCTGGGCTAATTTGCATACAGCCGCTCTGATTGGCTGGTGGGCGTGGCTTACCCTGTCTCGGAGAAACGGTTAATTTTAATATTTCGCTTTTATAGAGTAGATTCCATATATTTTAAAATCATATAAAAATGAGGATAATACTTTCATAATAATATTGTTTTGAGAATTAAGTGAGGCAATACTTACAGATAACTGTCAAAATGATAAAAAAGTTAGTGAGGTGGGACAGGTTTTATAGAAAACAACAATGATCATTAGAAGTTGTGATGAAAATACCTAGCAATTCAACAAAGGAAAACATTTAAAATGTAATAAACAAGATCCATATTAAAAATCACTCTATTAGCAGGATAGATAAACACCAATTCAAACAAATGGAAATATAAACTGGGCCCCTAGATAAGAAGATTGAAATGTGTAGAGATGTCACTCCTTTAAAAATCAATTTATATGTTAATCTGTCATAAACAAAATTTAAAATAAACCACTAACAGGGAAGTATTTTTCAAAGAATGCTTTTGGCAGAGTAATAATATTTTAATAATAAAAACTCTTCTAAGTCAATAAAAAATAAGATTCCAGAATTTAAAAATAGACAAAGGAAATGAGCAGATAATTTACAAGTGCTGAAATACAAATAGCCAATAAACATACAAAAATTGTTCAATTACACCAGTAATCAGAACTATAATATTAAGAAAGCAGTAAATTATACTTATCAAATTAGCAAAGATTTTTAATCTAATGATACTCATATGGGCAAGATTTTCAAAGCAATGGTAGGAAAAGTTCAGGAGATTCCTCCACATGTAAATAATCATAAAACCTGTCCAAAATACTAAAAACAGCCATGTAGATGCATCAGAAATCATCGAATGGCAGACAGAAACTTGAGAAACATTTATTCCATAAAGAATACCACTGCTTTGGGAAAGAACTTCTACTTTGTGGCTTTCTTGTCTATGTGAGCTCCACAATTCCCCAGGTCAGATGGTGAGAAACCACAAAACTTAATAGTTTAAAGTAGCAGATGACAGAGCTCAGAGCTGTAGAAGACCTGGCAATTTTATACTCCAGAATCTGAATATAATCTCTGCCCAAGTCACTGGCTGTTTCAAACTTGACTAATCTAATCTAATATGCTAATTGGTGTCACTCTGCTACACCTTAAGCCATGCTCACCAGCCAATCAGAAAAACTATATGCAAATTAACCCAATCAAGATACTGGCAGCCACAGAGCTAGAGCAAACAGGAAGTTTGCTTGCACCAGCGATGAAGGAAATTAAACTTCCCACCTTCCTAGGCCGGCTGTGGCCTCTGCTCAAAGCAACAAAGTTTCAATTATAGAAGATAAATAAATCCCAGATACCTGCTTCCCGCCAGCCTCACTGAGAGCTGGGTCCCTGCGGGCTGTGCCCAGCTTGCAAACAGCCATCAGCCCTTTACCCAGGCTGGCCAGGCACCCCAGCAGGAACTTCCACCCTGAAGGGGCTGTGCCCAGCCTGGAAACAGCACCCCAGCGGGACCCCCACTCTCATCTGGGACGCCCTTCAGGGCAAACCAGCTGGCTCCCATCCATGCACCAGGCCTCTATCCTATATAATAAAAGGGTAATATGCAAATTGACCCTAACAGCAGAACAACTGGGAATGACTGGTCACTATGACACACACTGACCTCCAGGGGGCAGATGCTCAATGCAGGAGCTGCCCTGGGTCATCAGTGCACTCCCACAGGGGGACTTCTGCTCAGCTGCAAGCCAGGCTGATGGCTGCCAGCACAGTGGTGGTGGCGGAAACTTCTCCTGCCTCCTCAGCAGCACTAAAGATGTCCAACTGCAGTTTAGGCCTGCTCCCCAGTGGCAAGTGGACATAATCCAAGGGCTCCTGGGCTGCCAGAAGGATGTCAGACTGCCAGCTTAGGCCTGATTCCCTGAGGAGTGGGCCTAAGCCAGCAGGTGGACATCCCCTGAGGGGTCCCACACTGTGAGAGGGCACAGGCCGGGCAGAGGGACCCCCCCCAAGTGCACAAATTTGTGTGCACTGGGCCTCTAGTCCTATATAATAAAAGGCTAATATGCAAATTGACCAAACAGCAGAATAACTGATTGCTATGACGTGCATTGATCACTGAGGGGCAGACACTCAATGTAGGAGCTGCCCCTTGGTGGTCAGTGTACTCCCATAGTGGGAGCACTGCTCAGCCAGAGGCTCATGGCTGGTGTGCGACATCCTCCAAAGGCTCCTGGACTGCAAGAGGGCACAGGCTGGGCTGAGGGATCACCCCCCCCCACACCCCAAGTGCACACATTTTGTGTGCACCAGCCTCCAGTAAATAAATAATAGCATATGATAATAAAATAACATAAAAGACCTTTGAAGACCATCATCCTAAATGAATGTCATGTAAAAATTCTAAGATTTAAAACTATGTACAATGTGTTTTTGTAGGGGGACATAAAGAGAAAGAAAGGAAAGAAGGAAAGAAAGGATTGTATACATATATCCCAAGTGTTGGCTATCTTCTTTGCCTCTTGCTTTAACAGAGCATAGAACCCATAGAGCATCAACCTATGAACCAGGAGGTCATGGTTGAATTCCCAGTCCAGGCAAATGCCTGGGTTGTAGGCTCAGTCCCCATTGTGGGGTGTGCAGGAGGCAGCTGATCAATGATTCTCTCTCACCATTGATGTTCCTCTCTCTCCCCCCCTCTCTCTACCTCTCTGAAATCAATAAAAATATTTTTTTATAAATAAGAGCTCATAGATATTCTTAAGTGAATTCACTTCTAAACCTTCACTTCATTGAGTTTGTATTCTTGCACAACACAGGTCTTTCTGAAAATGTGTTGTGATATATTTTGGATTCTTTTGCCACCACCCTCTCCACTGTTACAGATTTTCATGGCTTTTAGGAGGATGATGGTAGGTATCAAACTGTCATTATTTTTAGATTCTTAGATAAAATAACTGAAAGAGTTAGTAATTCTATTTTAAAATGTCAATACTTGCAGCCTGTCAGAAATTATGTTTTGAAACTATTTACACGGGGTGAAAATGTCTGATATGAGCCTAAAAGTGTTCAGGGTCTTTCAGAATTTATTTCTGCGTATATGAACCAAAACTTAAAGTCTCTTGCCTAAAGAATCCTGTTAAACAAAAACCTTAGTGAGTAATGTGAATTTTGCTGAGGATCTTATAGGGGAGATAGCACAGCAAACAATTTTCAAATGTTTTACTAGATATTTTGTGCCCCCTGCACTTTCAGAGCACCTGGCCACAGCAGGTTTCTGTTTGTTTTTTCCTGCTCTCTTATACTTACACATTTATGGGCACCCTCCCCTGCTCCTGTGTGCTACTTCAGCTTCTATCTCTAGGCTTTTGTACCTAAATTTATATCTACCCTTCCTGCTACATAGCACTCTCTTCTTAGCAGCCTGTTCAGCAACTGCCTTTGCTTACTTGAGCCTGCTTTTTTTGGCTATTCATGTATGAAAATTATTGCATTTGTCAATAAAATATATTTTATAAACTGGAATAAAATTCTCCAAAATTTTAATATTTTTATTTATAGGGAATTTTTATTTTCTTTTTTATGGTTTCCCCAATATTTTTTCTACATCTTTTTCACAAACATTGTGTTGCATTATAATGAAAAATTGAGGCATAAAAAACCGAGAAGAAATAGAATAAAGATTTATGGGACTTAAAAATTACAAAGGCAGCTTCACAAGGCAATGGAAAAGGGACAGTTTGTTTGTTTATTTTTTTTATCCTCACCTAAGGATATGTTATTTTTGTATTGATTTGAGAGAGAAAAAGGAAACATCAACGTGTGAGAGGAGAGAAACATTGATCAGTTTCCTCTCACACGTGTTCCCACAGGGGATCCAACCTGCAAGCTAGCTATGTGCCCTGACCTGGAATCAAACCTGAAACTATTTGGTGTACAGTTTAAAAATCATATTTATTTCCTGTTTCCTAACTTTGTGGGATACCCTTTCGTTTCACAGATTTAAAAAAAAAAAAAAATTCTTAGAATTGCCCATTTTCACGCAGTGGTGCAACTCTCCAGCCCTTCCAATCTAGAAGGTCAGTGTTTTTAACCCAGTATTCTCTATAGAAAGACCTTTGTTTAGTAGATCACATAGTTGTCTGTCTACTGGTTTTAAATACCAATGGGACTAGACTCGGGGACTTGAGCAAATGGCAACCTGAGGACCAAGGACCATTGTGATCTATACTTCAATCACAGGCACATTCATTTTGTCTGTTAAATATGTAGGGGTACCAGGTCAGGTTCTCTTTGACAAACATCTTCTGTTACAAATTAAAAAAAAGTCTGAGAAATTTTCATTAGTGTAAACATTTATATATCATTTATAACCATTTCTCCAAAAATGATGTCTAATGCTACTCATGAAACCAGGAGAAAACTTCCTTTCTTTGGAATGTGATGTGTATCAGGAAGTATGAAACAGTAACTGTATTCTCAACTAAGCACTCAACAAATAAAGAGCAAACATTTCTTATGCTTGCAGAATTCCAGAAGTCTTCCCAGTGGAATACCATTTAGCTTTTGTAGAATATTGCCAATAGGAATGTGACTTCCGTAGAGATTATTTTTGCTAGTAATATTTTCCACTGCGGCCTAACCTTGACTTATCACATAAAGGAAACTAATATATGCTGAGTACTTAGACAAAGAAGTAAAAGCCTTTTTCAATTTGTCTGTTAATATTATTCTTTTAGGTGATAAGCCTACCATTATAGTATTTCATTTAAGAGTACCGCTTTTCCTATACCAAGGTTATTGATGGGAACTGACTCTATATAAGCTGTTTACATATTTTTAAATATTCTAATATATAGCACCAAAAGAAAAATCTTAATAAGGCAGAATTCTTTAAGAAGAGTGGTTTTCTTGGGTTTCTCATCTTTGGGTATAGAATTTTAACTCTAATAGTTAGGTTGGTCACTGTTCAAGTGTGTATATTTGAATAATTCTGGCATTCTTTACCTTGGATAAGTGGTATGTTGGTGTATGAATGGGTAAAGTAAGTATGAAGACTTACCGAGGTAAGACTCAACCATGACAGTGTGCCAAGCACTGCTCTATGCTGCTGTTTGCAATAACTCATTTAATCTTCACAACAACCTTAGGAGGAAAGAAAAAACCCGTTATTATCTCCTTTTGGAAATCAACTTGTATGTATACTGTGAATTAATTTTGAAAAGGGTTCCAGGAATACAAAATAGGAAAATGGTGCTAGGTAAACTAGATAAACACATGCGCAAGAATGAAATTGGACCCTTATCTCACATCATACAAAAAGTCAACTCAAAATGCATTAACAATTTAAACATAAGATCTAAAATTATAAAACTCCTAGAAGAAAACATAGGGAAAGGCTCCTTGACAGTGATTTCTTTGGATCTGTAGCCAAAACCACAGACAATAAAAGTAAACAAGTGAACCTTGACAGTATTACGCTAAATGAAATAAGCCAGACAGAGAAAGACAAGTACTATATAATTTTACCCATATGTATAGTCTAAAAGAAGCAAAACAAATGAACAAGCAAAACAAAAATAAATTTACAGGTACATAAAATAGATTAGTGATTACCAGAGTGGAGGGAGTTGGGGGATGGGTGAAATGGGTGAAGTGAGTCATCTGTAAGGTGATGGTAACTAGCCTTGTGGTGGTAATCACTTTGTAATGTACCCAGATGTTGAATTATAATGCTCTACAGCTAAAACTTATACCATAAAATAGTTCTTAAAATTAAACAGAAAATATAAAATAAAGTAAGTGGGACTACATCAAGTAAAAAGATTCTGTATGGGGAAAAAAAATCTCTCAACAAAATGAAAAGGCAACCTATGGAATGGGTGAAAATATTTGTAAACCATGTATTTAATAAGCAGTTAATATCTAAAATATATAAGAAACTCCTACAACTTAATAACAAAATAACGATTAAAACTTTAAAAATTGAGCAAAGCACCCGAAAATGTATTTTTTCCCAAAGAAGATATACAGATAACCAACAGGCGTATGAAAAGTCGCTCAACTTCATTAATCATCAGGAATATGCAAATTAAAACTACAATGATATCATCTCACACCTGTTAGGATGGCTATTATGTTTTTAAAAAAGAAACACAAATATAACAAGTTTTGGAACACTGTTGGTAAGAATGTAAAATGGTTCAGCTCTTACAAAAAAAAAAAGTGGAGGTTCCTCAAAAATTAAAAATAGAACTACCATATGATCCAGCAATCCCCCTTCTGGGTATTTACTCAAAAGTACTAAAATCAAGATTTCAAAGAGATACCTGCACTCCCATATTTATTGCTTCATTATTGACAATAATTCAGATAAGGAAACAATCTAAATGTCCATTAATGGATAAGTGGATGAAGAAAATGTAGTATATATCTATAGTGAAATATTATTCAGTCTTGAAAGGGAAGGAAATCCTGGAATTTGTGACAATATGGATGGACCTTGAGGACATTATCCTAAATGAAAAAAAGCAAGATACAGAAAGACAAATACTGTATGATCTCACTTATATGTGGAATCCAAAATACTAAACTCATAGAAGTAGAGAGGCAATTGTGATTTCCATGGGCTGGGAGTAGAGAAAGATGAAGAGGTAATGGTCAAAGAGTATAAAGTTTTAATTATACAAGATAAATTAATCAGGAGATCTACTTTACAGCATTGTGCCCATGGCTAATAATATGGTGTTATATACTTACATTTTTTTTTTAAAAAAGGATAGATCTTATGTTGTGTCAATAACTCACACACACAAATAAAATAATAAAGAAGGTGGGACGAAACTTTAAGAAGCTATGGACATGTCTGTGTTCTTGATGATAGCAATGGTGGTGTATACTTATCCAAAACTCATCAAGTTAAATATATTCAGCTTTTTACATGTCAATCATACTTCTATAAAGTGATTTAAAAATTTTCTAAATCTTCCTTCATAACTGGTAAGTAGATAGCTGCATTGAGTTTAGTCTATTTCAGATGTCCATTCATCCATTCTACAAGTATTTATGGCAATCCCACTAATGCTATGGGTGACTAGGTTTACAGTGAACATCTGTTGTTTTTGTTTACTCTTTACTCATTCCTCCTGTCACTGAGAGCAACATTCCAATTTTGTTTTGGGAACTATACATTCCTCACCATAAATAGACCTGGAGATAATGGTGTCTAGTGGCCTTAGATATGCCCCTAATTAGCTCAGTGGGAATCTCTTTGGAGAATTTGAACTTCATGCAGGGATAGGGGAGAGAAATTTCAGTTTTTTCTTTTGTATGGTGTGGTCTTACTACTGCTCACTGATTCCTGCTTTCTAGCTCAATGTTGTTACCATGCTGCCTATTCTTTCTGTCATGGTTCCTCATCTCCCCTCCCCCAAAGTAGAAATTATCACATACCTATTCTAATGAGAACATATTAAAGAAATGCCTTCATGTGCCTATAGATAGAACGGATTTTATAAGACTGCAAATATCAGGCCAGAATATCCATTACAAATAAAGATAAATACTGAAGGGATTTCTGCTTTCATCATTTAACTCCACAGTGGTAGAATACTGAACACCTTTTAAAAGTCTGTTGGTTGTTGTAAGAGCTTTACGAAAAAAAAATATATTCTTAGATCGAAAAGACACTCAGTGACCAACTCTGGGCTAGGGAGTTGGGCATAGCAACCAAAGAGGACAAAACTCACAGGATAATAGGAAGTCACTGTTCCTGCACTCCCATCCCCTTTAGCTTCTCAAGATGTGTAAAATGATGTAAAGCCCCTCTGGGGCTTTAGTGAATCATGTAACCCTTGCTTCTCCTTGGTTGATTCTTTAACTACAAGACTCTTGGCTTTTTGTTATCTACAAGACTGCCATCTTTGAATGCCCAGGGACAATAATATGGCAAAACAAGGAGAGAGAGCACAGAGTAATATCTGTGGCCAGCCCGTCTGTCTAGAGTGGACACCTAGTAGTCTATCCACAAAATATATCTCCTGGCCCTAAAATGGGTTAACACTGATAATTTTGGGTACTATTTAGTGTTTTTTAAGAAGTGTGGATTGGCAATGATCAAATTACATGTGCTCAGAACAGATAACATAGGAAAGCTTGGGTGGCCCTAATAGCTCACTAAGATTTTGGCATTAATTACTGATAATGTTGCTGCAACAGAGATGCAGATGTACTTTTCTTCTGGCCCCTTCCCAAGGTAACTGATATTATCTTTAGGGAGTCAGTCACAGACATTGGGAGATTCTTGAAAGGATAGTGTCTACTCCAAGGAAGGGATCAAACTTAGAGATGTCTCCAAAGTTGAACCTCTTATAACTGCCATTTGTGTTACCACAGACAATTGCTCATTCCTCAGTCAGAAGTAGAAGTGTAGAGAGAGGCACTATATCATGACCATGGGCTGACATAAATCTTAAAAGGAAAGAACCAAGGGTTCTGATCTGAATTATCATGGTTTGCTCCAATGGCATCTCTATGTTGCTATGAAAATAGAGTAACACATACAATGAATTGGGTTTGCTGAACTGTAGGTTACAGTGCCCAAAATAAGGTCAGTTGCCTTATTGGTATTAGACCATGAGAGTATTACAGGATGACATTGGCTAGATTGACAGGTTAGTAAGGAGTTAAAAGGAATCCAGGAAATTATGTTTCCCCCTCCAGATGGCACAGGACATGAATTCCACATTGTAAGACTCTTCAATGTGTTATGAATGCATTATAATATACGGATACCATACATCAGTGTAAGTGCCATAAGTAAGCTGAGAGAATCTGCTAAGTTAAAATAGGCAGCACCCTAAAAGGTATATTGGAAAGACTCTGATGATAGATTACTGCCTAGCCCAGTAGTTCTCAAAATTTAACTGGCATCAGAATCACTTTAAGGACTTGTTAAAACACACATTTCTGGGCACCACCCCCAGAATGTCTGTGTAAATAGGTCAGGGAGAGATCTTGATAATTTCTATATTTAACAAGTTCCCAGATGATGCAGTGGTTTGGTCTTTATGAACTACAATTTGATAACCATTATTCTAGATTGTTTATGTCACTAGTTAGCTGAATGATCTCAGATATGTTAAAATTTTTCTGTACTTCAGATTCCTTGTGTTTTTCAAAAAAGAAAGGAAAAAGACATTAACAAAACCTATTCACCCTTAGAAGCTCTATGTATTGTATAACTACATTTATTATGGAGATCTTAATGATAAGTGTATCGGACAATTACACTTCATGAACTGTCAGCATGTTCCCGGCATGATTTAATCCTTACAAGCACTATAGTCCTTTATAATGAGTGTATAGAAAACATAATGTAAACAACATTAAAACCCAGTCTGTTTGATCTTCAAGCATACACTTTCTTCCAGTATGCTACTTTATTTTCTGAATTTAGAATACTATACTTTGAAAGTGTACTTTAGAACTCATTTCTAATAATATAAATACTTCTTTCTAATAAAAGAATCTATCATAAAAATATTTTAATAAGCAATTATAACTTCTCTTGAACTAAACAAAATAATAAAATATCTGAATAAAGAAATAGACATTATAAAAAATAACCAAAATGGAAATTATAAAACTGAAAATCATAATAACAGAATAAAAATGACTCACTAGCTGGACTCAATAGTAAAGTGAAGATAGCACTGGATGGAATCATTGAACTTGAAGATAGACAATAAATTCACATAATATAATGAACAAAAAATACACTGAAAATAAGTGAATAGCATTTCAGAGACCTGTGGGAAAACAACAAAAGCAAATAACATTTGTGTCATTGGAATTCCAGTGGGAGAGAAACAATAGAATGGAACTTAAAAATCATTCAAATAAATAATGGCTGAAAATTTCCCAATTTTGGTGAAAGACATAAATCTATAGATACAAGTAGCTGAGCAAATACTGAATATGATAAACACAAAAAAACCCACACCAAGACACATCATAATTAAACTTCTGAAAACTAAGGAGAAAAAAAATCATGAAATTGACCAGTGAGAAACAATGCATTACTTGTAGGAAAAATGCCAACTCAAATGATAGCAAGTTCTCATCAGAAACAATGGAGTCCAGAAAGAGGAGTAATACACGGTTTTCAAATACAGAAGAAAAAATTGCAACTTTAAATTAGATTTCTGGAGAAAAAACTTGTTTAGAAATGAAGGGGAAATAAATATTAAGGAAAACTAAGATAATTTGTTATTAGAAAACCTGTCATTAAGAAATAGCTAAAGGAAGTCCTCTAAACAGAAAGGAAATGACAGAAGATCCAGAACTTTAGAAAGTGAAAATAATTAGAATAAGAAAAAATAGGGATAAAAAACTATCCAATTTTTTGTTAGTTTTTAAAATCATATTTGATGGTTGAACTAAAAATTTTAACAACATCTGATATGGTGTTCAATGTATGTAGAAGAAACACTTAAGATAATTATATTTAAAAAATAAGGAGTATAAAGAACCCGAATGGAAATAAGTATCATACTTCACATGAATTGGTAAGACATTGATATCAGTACACTGTGATATAGATATATTGCAATACCTAGAACCTCTTAGGTAATCAGACATAAATAAGTCAAGATGGAATCTTAAAAATATGCCCAAATTACCCACAAGAAAGAAAGGAAAAGGAAATAGAAGAATAGGAAATGTAGTAAGCAAACAGAAAATTAATAACAAAACAACAGACTTAAGCCCAAACATATCAACAATGATATGTATATGGTCTAACTACATCAATTAACACACATACACACACACACACACACAAATTTTCAGAATGGATTAAAAAATAACCCATGATACAACAATATGCAGTCTCAAGAAACTCACTTGAAATGTGATATAAGCAGGTTGAAAGTAAAAGATTGAAATAGATATACAATACTAACATTAGTTTAAGTAAAAAGCAGGAGTGGTTGTATTAAAATCAGTTAAAGTAGTCTTCGGGACAAAGCAAATCAGTAGAGTAGAGACAAAGAGGAATATTACATAATGGAAGAAGGATCAATGTACTAGGAAATATAATGATCCTAACAAGTTATATAATTTGAACAACAGAGCCTCAAGATACCCCAGACAAAAACTGATAGAGCTGGAAGGAGAAATATTGGTATAAAGATGTAATATTCTCACTCCCATGAACCTGTGTCAAGCACCACAGACAAACACCTAGGTAACTCTGGAAACAAGGTAGCCCAGGAAACAATATTTCATGGTCTTCCTTTGACTGACGACGCTGAACAGCCAAATTGACCTTTGGTCTAAGACTGTCTTCAAAGGACCTCCTTTCAGACTGTCAAATAAGAAGTGGAGGTGGATGTGTGTGTAAGAGGTTGAGGGTAAGAAGGCTTCCTTTCTACCTTAAACATGCCTCTTAGTTAACAGAGAGAAGGAAAACATTAGTTTTTCTTCTTATGTTCCTTTGCATTCCTGTTTCTCCCCTTTTCTACTTCCTACTAATCTCCAAAATTGGAAAGGGTAGGCCTTTCTTTTCTTATCCTCTTTTTCCCATACTTTTAACTAAGTCTTAATGGTGACCAGAGATATCTCCTCAACCGTGGGAGAATTCTGTTAGTGTGGGTCACGTAAGCTCGGTTGTTAGATAAAGTGAGAAGTAAACAAATGTGGAAAAATGTCTTTTAAGATAATACCCTGTCTTACTGCTTAGTTTTATTTTGACTTTCAAAAGCTGGGTATACCTCTCTGTCCCCATTTCCCTCACGTACAACTTCAGAGAGATGGATGTCGTAGGCCAGGAGAGTGAGTAAAGGTCATGTAAGAGAGGAAAAGGGAAAAAAGCAAAATCACATAAAAGTTTCAGAAAGGATTGTTAGGAAGGATTTAAACATATTGTATAGTTAAATATTTCCTCTTTAAAGATGGAAATTTTCCATACTATACTTAACTCTAAAAACACTCCTATTTCATGCCCATTATTCAAAATCACCTCCTCTCTTAAATCCCTCCTTAAAACTTCAGTGAAAACTTTATAAAAAAGAGAGCCTGAAGGTCTTTTCTTAAAGACAAGAAAGCTGGTTGAATTTAAATAAAAGACAGAATATGATAGAGCAAGCACATGGGAAGACAAATTAATAAGCTCACCTCTTTCAAGTAGCTTTTTCCATTGAGTTTTATATTTTAACTCCTTGTTTTATCATCATCTCTAATGTAGAAATACTCTTCATGGACTGTAATGCTTTTCATTTTGAAATACATCAAATCCATTTCAACCTCTACTAATAATAATAGTAAATTTAAAATACAATACCAGTAAATGTCACACTGAATTTTCTTCTTACTCAAATAGTGATAATAATGCCTTTTCCCAGACCTTCTCACGGAATCTATGAGGATAAAATGGATAAAGTTTTAGGATGATTTAATCTTATTAGGGAAAATATGAAGTATAATAATTCCCATCATTTCAGAGTTCACACTTCCTTGAAGTAGTTTCCAATTCATCACAGTTGTAGACTTTGGGGTTTTCTTCTCTGTCCAGAGGTACTTTATATCTATATGTAAAATGAAGTAAGATAAATTGCTTGGGTTATAAATAAGTTTATTAAATACTTAATAGTATACAAGCCAAAAGTGAAGCAAATGAGCAGAAATTAAGGATTGTATGGATTTTGAAAGATTAATTTTTATTGCAGACAAATTTTATTTGAGTAAAAATGTAATTTATGCAATAATCCAATTTTTCCTCCTTATAATTTTTAATAAAAATCTATAACCAGTAGTATATTTTAACATCAATGATGTGGCTTATGTCATAATTTTTAAGTAGATCCAAGCTTCAAAACACTTTCTTTTTCTTTTTTTGCTGGCTCTGAAGGCTACAAACATGAGGCTATAAAAAGCCAGAGATTGTTTTCAATTTCAAGTTTGCTAACTCAGTTGGACCCAACATGAACTATATCTTTCTTTTTCATGGTAGAGAAATATGGGTAGTTTGCATAGTGCATTTTAGGATACACTTAATATACTGCAACCCAACGAGTTTAAATAACAACAAAAACAGATGATGCTCCTTCAACATCTTGAGCAACATCATTATTAGTAAAAGAATAATGTAAGATCCCAAAAAGATATCCCATTGTTTACAGCAGAATCGTCAACCAGAGCGCTAAAAAGTACACAGATTTTATAAAGTGCCCATATATATGAAAGCATGACAATGCTCTTTTTTCTGTTTGTCCTTTTAGGAGCTATTTATACTCAGTTTCAATGGAAGTCAGTGAAGTGTATGCAGACCTGCCATCCCACCACCCTATGCTAGAAAAACAAGATGTTAAAGACCTGCCTTCCTCCCCCTGACCGCTCTCCCTTTCAGATAAAAGAACTGAATTCAGTGTATGAATGATGGGAGCTCTCAGAGGGTGCTTCACCCTGAGCTTCCTGGGTGTGGAATGGAGGAGGCCTTTCCAGGGGAGCTGGGAGGGGACTGTTGGGTTCGAATCTCTGGTGAATGGCTGGGTGCAGCTCTGATGAAAATTAAATATAAATCCTAACTTATTTAGAAATATGTGTTGGGCTTTTCCAATACCCTTGTTTCTCCAACTGTGGTGGAATTATCCTCCCTTCAAAAATGACACCGTGGGCATCCATGTTCCCCTCTTTCCCAGCCAAACTTTCCAGTTTGGTGCGTGTAAATTCTGGGCAGTGAGCTACATGTCATGAGGCATTTGGGCTCTGATTGGTTGAACATGGTGAGAACAAACAGCCATTATTTATACGTTAATTGCCCCCCCACCCCCACCCCCCCACACACATAAATTCCACAAGAGCAGAGCTTTCTGCTTCTCTGCTAGTATTTTTTCTATTTAGTGAGTAAGGAGCACATATGAAATATTTAACTATATTTAAAATATAATAATATCTAGACAACCCCCTCACATGCTCACTGTTCTGATCTCTTCCTATTCCTTCCCATTTGCTCTGGTATAGACACTAGTCTATTTCTCATCTCATACTCTTGTACTTGCTATACCTCCTGCCTAAAATATTCTTCCCTTGTGCTATATATATATCATTCAAATCTCTTCCCAAAAGTCACCAACCCAGTGAGCTCTTCACCAGCCAGCCTGTCTTTCTCCATTCCCGACACTGTTTTTTGTTGTTGTTGTTTCTTTCTTTGTTTATCATAGCATTTTTTGCTGAGACTGCTTTTAGTGTAATTACAATTTATATCTCTCACACTTTCACTAAAATGTAAGTTCCATGAGGGCAGGGACATTGTCTAGGTGTTTCATAAATTATTTTGTGATGAATGAAAGCTCATTTTTAAAGTAGAGATAAACTGGATTTGGATCATACGAAGAACTGGGGGTACTGTATGAATCTAAAAGCAATAAACAAAAGAGCTTGGTTACATTTTGAAAATGCCTACTAACTATAGCAAAAATAAAAGGAAAAAGCCCAGAGATTTTCTCCATAATGCTAGTTTTACATGTATTATAGTACTTTTTTAAAATATTTTATTGGTTTTTTACAGAGAGGAAGGGAGAGGGATAGAGAGTTAGAAACATCAATGAGAGAGAAACATCGATCAGCTGCCTCCTGCACACTCCCTGCTGGGGATGTGCCCGCAACCAAGGTACATGGAATCGAACCTGGGACCCTTGAGTCCGCAAGCCGATGCTCTATCCATTGAGCCAAACCGGTTAGGGCTGTATTACTTTTTAAAGAATACAAGATGAACCTACTTTGTATTGAATTAAAATGATTCGGGGGGAAAATGGTAAAGCAAACATCTAATGTAGCCAACGAAGACTTTTGAGTTTCAAAGTAGCATAATTTTAAAATATTTCTGCTAATTAAGGTTCTGAGTTCTTTCCAAAGCCTTGAGAAGTTTTTCCACCTAAGATGGTGTAGAGCTCACTGGTGGTGCATTCTGGAGTGAACCTTAACCTCTACTGGGGTGTGGATGGTGTGGAATCATCAGCAACACAAATGGAGGGGAAGTGGCAATCCTGACAGGGAGCTGGCCTGGCCGACACAGCAATGTTCGTACCTAACGGCAAGGCTCAGAGCCTTTCTCTCCGTGTTCTCTCCTCTTTAGGCCCACTTCCCTGTGGACATTAACGCAAATCATCTACAGGTCAACATTTCAGCGACACAAAACAGACTCTCCTCAGAACACTCAAAAGGTTTTCATCTGTTTTCAGTGCTCACATCTCTTCATTTCTGTGGCCATTCGTATAAGCTGCCACATTATTGTTTTTCTGGGACATTTATTGTGTAGCTGTATTTCTCTCAGGCTCTTAGAAAATGCCTTTCTGATGATTCATTAATCTGTGATCACTTGACATGCTAAGATTTAAGGGATATGTTCAAGTAGGTTATCATCAAGAATTCTCCATTTTTTAAAGTGTTCTTATATTTGTCATTTGAAGGTTATTTAAGAAATGCAAATACCTCAGTGAGATTTATTTCTTATATTTGCGAGAAAATATTCTACGTAGAGTACTATTCACATGAGTGCATCCATATAGTATATATAGGCTTAAATCATTGATTACAGATCTCAGCAATACCTTCATATTTACATAGCTTATATATGAAGGTCATGTAACCTCAGTGAAGAAATTATTTAAAAAGTGAAAAAAAAATGTCCAGAATACCACCAGCTTAATATTTTATTGTTAGCTTGTGGGGGTGTAGTTTCTCCAAGTAATTTGATGCCTTTTATGCTGTTTATCTGTCCTTTTGTTCTACTTTCTACTTTCTCTCCCAAAGTTTTCTCTTGATTTAATTTTTTTTCTACTTCATTGTTAATTTTTGGTATCTCACTTCCCTATGGGTATTTTTTTATTTGAAAAAAAAAAAAGGGCTCTCATTCTTATGAAATAAATGCACTATCTTGTCTTATTTCTGTAATGATTTTAAAATGTATTTTTCTGTGTTCTGTATTATCTCTTAACTCCTTTCATCCATTTGTTCATTAAAATATTATATACATTATACTGTTTACTGAGTAAACATTTGTTGTCTGTCTGCCTCTACTAGAACATATGCTCTATAAGGACTGAGATTTTTGACTGTTTTATCTGCTGTGTACCCACAGCACCCATAGCACTGTCTAGCACATAGTAGGACTCACTAAGAGTATAGTGAACGATGCCATGGATGCTGAGTTCTTCCTCATTTTCTGATTTGCCTGGTGATGCTTGAACATCTGTTCAGATTTAAGAATAAAACTCTAAAAGCCTAATTGCATCTCTATGTAAATGGTGGGGCCTATCAAAAGATAAGATTCCCTGTAGGTGATGGGGCAAACACCCAGCTAAATGGGCTGGAGAACTCCCAAAATCTGTAGCTCTTTTCTTTGAAATTGTCGTTTCCTCAGAGATAGGTTATATAGACTCCTTCTTTGGAGAGTTAAGTGTGGCTACCAGAATACTCAAGGTAAACAGATGAGAGAGTTTGGGCTAGTGCTAACCATTGTGTAGATTCCTCTGCTGCTATTGTTGCTGCAATGCTGCTGCTGTCAGCAGTGTGCCTGGTGCTTTCAAGACCAGAGTTATTCTGTCATCCTCTCCACAGTGCACCAGTGGTCTTTTGCTCAGATGAGTGAGGGGACACTGTTAGGTTGTGTGAGGTGGGAAAGGTAATATGAAAGATGTAACTAGTCTGGCCTGCATAGCTCAGCAGTTGAGCATAGACCTATGAACCAGAAGGTAGCGGTTCGATCCCTGATTCCTGGTCAGGGCACATGTCTGGGTTGCGAGCTGGATCCCCAGTGTGGGGCATGAAGGAAGCAGCCGATCAATGATTCTCTTTCATCATTGTTGCTTCTATCTCTCTCCCTGTCTCCCTTCCTCTTTCAAATCAATATATAATCAATATATAATATATGAAGGTATAACTATATATTTCCAAACTACTTTTTACATTTCTGACTACCTCACACTATCTATCTATCTTCAGAGGAACACTTGCCTCCAATTTCCTCAGCTTTTCCACAGTTTTCCCCTGATTAGCTTGCTTCTTGTCAAGGTACTTGGTTTTCAGCATCTCTGGTTTCCTGAGCCCGTTATCACTCATCCATCTGCTTTACATCATTGAGAATTTGGTTATCACCTCTCATGTGCTTTCATCACTTCTTTTCTCTCCGTCCTTGTAGGTGGAAGCTCACTGTTGTGGGCTATGGAGGAGTCAGAGAAAAATATGCTTGTTTAATGTTCCATAAATTTACCGGAATCCTTCCCTGGACTTCATGAATATCCACATACTACCACAAAATTGTTGTTGGCCAAATGGCAAAGAGAGATAAACTGGTAGAGTAGGTAAATAAATATAGAATTAATTAAGAAATCATATAAATAGTTGGGCTCTATCAAAATCAAGTAGTATAGATATGCATAGCTCATGTTTTATATTACTTATATCACACTTAAAAATTAGTCTGTTCAATGGTTCAAAGTCAAGTCTGGACACTAAGAAAATTAGTTGCTGAGATATTCATAACAATAATAATAATAATTAAACAAACTCTACAAATACATTTCAAATATATATTCACAGAAATCCTCAACTATACATTACATACATAACTATGTAAGTTTCTCAAATATATAATATATTATATACTATATGTTGTATTTTACAAACTATATACTAGTAAAAAGGAAAATTCTTTTCTGAATGAAATAAAACATTTCAAACATAAAATTAAATCTCAGATAATTAGGCTATATAAGTCAGATTTTGTTAACTATCACATTATATCAGAAAGGGAACCATGGCCCTTGCCGATGTGGCTCAGGGGATAGACCAAAGAATCTCCAGGGTTTCATTTAGGTCAAGGGCACGTACCTTGGTTGCAGGCTCCATCCCAGCCTGGGCCCTCATTGGAGCGCATGTAGAAGGCAGCCAATCAATGTTTTTCTATCGCATCGATGTTCTCTCTGTCTTTCCCTCCTTCTTCCACTCTAAAAAAATCAATGGAAAAATATCCTAGGGTGAGGATTAAAAAACAAACAAACCGCCAAACAAAACCCCAGAACCATGACTTAAGTCATGGTTTCTTAATTTAACATCTTTCAAGTTATTTTTCTCCAAAATTATCCTTTTCATCAAACTGAAGTTATGTATACTCTGCTGACAACTACACTATTTTATTAGAATGTGCCTCAAAACAAATGCTATCTTGGTAATAAACTGTTTTACGTGGACTATATACAGCAGGTAGGACAGAAAGACAACTCCTTATCAGATGGAAACAATAACCTGAAGATATAGTGAAGCAACTGCATTGATTAAAAATATTAAGTAATGCGATAAAAGAAAGAGAAATCTCTGACATGAAGAAAAATGTTCTGTCATAAAATGACTATTGAATTTCATGTTTGGGCACCGAGTCAGAGAGAGACAATCACATCCATAAGGAGATTTATCCAAGCCAATCCTACCCAAGAACAGAAGCAGACCGAAGCCGGAGGGAGCTCCCAGCAGAGGGGAGCGGGCCAAGTTCAGGAAAAGAAAACAGATCTGGAGATTGTGACAAGTCCAAAGGGAGGGCTACATGAAAAGTACTTGTGGAAAGCTTTACAGAAACCACAGATTGATGGGAGACTCAAAAGAAGAAAAAAGTGTAAGTTGAAGAACTCTGCACTCTATCAACAAACGACCATATAAGGAAACTACTTTGATCCTGCTCTGTAGAACTAACCATAGAAATGAATAGTGACGTGGTAATCAAGAAAATAATTTAGTTACTTAACTTTAATTTTGCAAGCAACTGTAATCTGAGAATATAGTCACAAACCCATTACCTTCAAGGATTTCTTTCATTTAGTGTAGTGAAGGAAACATTATTATGGTATTTTTCTTTTCATGTATTGGTTTTCCTGTTATTTGGCTTCTCTATATCTCCACTTCGCCATGGGCACGTTCAATTTGCCGCTAGTCGCTTCCTGGAACCATGCGAGTCACAGGGAGAAGAGCAGTATATTGGAGACATTTTTCCATTCAGTGCCCTAAACTCAGATGGCGTATTCACTTCTTCTTCGATCTCCAGGAGGCATTGCCAACAGAAGGTTGTCCTATGTAACAACAGCCTTGCAACAGACACAGGGAATGAGTATAATTAAAAGGAAAAATACCAGTCATTAGTGTCCCTAAAGTCCAATTCATCATGGAGAAGTCCGTACTGGAATCGTGTGGGGTTTTTTCCTCAATCTTATCATGCTGCCATTGTATCTGGACCAAATCTTTCAGATTTTGTCTCTTTTCTTTCCATCAAATCTTCTCTCTGCCCTCCATATACTCACATGGAAAAAAAAGTATCTCCTGATGAGCATACCTTTATTTATTTTTGAAAGCAACTTTTACTTTTCTAACTTTTCATGACTCTATAGTCCCATTATGGCTTTGCTACCTTTTGTGAAAGTAAAAGAACCCTTCATCTGTTTTTCCTCAAAAGGACCAATGTTCTCCCTAAGATGGATTGATTGCATCTCTCTATAATGATTTGCTGAAACTTCCAGTAGCTTTATTCATTGTCCAAAATATTAAAGTTCATTTAAATAATACATGCTCATAGAAAAAACCCTAAGTAATAAAAGTTTATAATAAAAATCAACATTTACCTAATTCACTACTCTTCAGTTTCACTTGCATGAAACAAAATATTATAAATACATGATTTTACTTTAAAATCTTCTAATAATTACCTCATTAACTTTAAATATTTTTAAATATTTACTATTCAATAATTTATTAATTTATTAATAATTTAATACCTTATCAATTGGTGACCAAATATTAAAGACAAGGATTTTTATACTTTTTTATTAACTTTTTTTACTATTTATTTTCTCTATTATTTGTCTTAAAAATAAATTTAGTGGAATAAAATTTATAAATATTATCCACTGTGCTTTTCTCCTGAAATCTTTTGTTGCCTGCCTCTCCTCACCTCCATCCATCCTCTTGGTGGCTCAGTGTTATCACCTCTGGGATTTTCATGTCACAAAAATAAAATAAAAGAACAAAAATGGAGAGAGCAACAACAAAAAATATACCATTTATTGAAGATGCTATCTTTTCCTGATTGTGTACTTGGTACTTTTGTTGAAGATCATTTGGCCATATCCATGCAGGTGCGCCATTGAGTCCTCTATTCTGTTCCATTGGCTGATGTGTCTATCGCTATACAAGTACCATACTCGTTTGATCACTGAAGTTTTATAGTATGTTTTGCAGTCACACAGTGTCAGGCCTCTGGCTTGGTTCTTCTTTCTCAAGATCTTCAGGATATTCAGAGTCTTTGTGGTTCCATATGAATTTTAAGATTTTTTTCTGTTTGTGAAAGAAAATGTCATTGGGATTTCAGTAGGGATTGCATTTAATCAGTAGACATTTGGACACTTTTGGCAATATTAAATCTTCTAATACATAGACTTTCCCCCACTTATTTGTGTTTACTTTAATTTCAACTATGTTGTGTGGTTTTCAGTGTACAAGTTTTTTGTTTGTTTTTGTTTTTACCTCATTCATTGTTTATTCCTAAGGATTTTATTCTTTTTAATGCTATTGTGAAAGAAATTGTTTTCTTAATTTCATTTTTATATTGTTAGTGTATATAAACATACCTGCTCTTATATGTTGATTAGTATTCAGCAAATTTATGGGATTTGTTTATTAAGCCTAACTTTTTTATGGTGGAATCTTTAATTCATGTCATCCATGCACAGAGATGATTTTACTTCTTGTTTTTCCTATTGGATGCTATTCATTTCTTTTTCTTGCTGAATTACTCTAGCTTTGACCTCTAATACTATATTGAGAAGACGCAAGAGTTGGCCTTCTTGTCTTTTTTTTGATATTAGAGAGAATGTTTTCGTTTTTCATAGAGTATGATATTAGCTGTGGGCTTTTCATATATGGCCTTGATTATGTTAAGGTAATTTGCTTGTATTCCTACTTTTTGTTTTAGTGGTTTTATTTAACCATAAAAAGATGTTAAATTTTGTTAAATGCTTTTTATCTATTGAGATAATCATGTAGTTTTAATCCTTTGTTCTGTTAGTGTGGTATATCTCATTGGATTTTTAAATCTACAGAGCTATTGGCTTTTATTTTTTTCTTAGTATGTTTTTGCCTGGCTTTAGTATCAGGCTAATGCTCCCCCTTTCACTTGGAGATTATCTTTTAGATTCCCTCTGTTCCACAGTATTCAGCTCTTGGCTACTACACCTTACTCCTATACTCAGCTGTGTTTCTGCCTCCTCAGAACTTATCATGGTTCAGGAAAGATTTAAAGCACAAATCATCCAAGGTCACAGGTGATAAGGCGTGTTTTAGAACCCTGGGCTTCTGGCTTCCCCATTAAAGCTGTACTGTACCAGGTAGGTTATCACTCATCTATGCTTCAGTTGAAGCCCCTAGAAAACTTATCGTTAATTTATTTTATTAATGGCTATTCACTGTTGTTACTATGAACAGTGGGATAGGCTGACTCCAAAATGGGTCCATATGATTCTTGACTCATGTTATACATGCTCTTCTTTCATTCCCTTCCTTTGAGTGTGGTCAGACATACTGAATTAATTCTATTGAGTATAATGTAATAAAAATTATGGTATTTCACTATTGAAATTAGGTTACAAAAAAAACCCCACACAATCACCAACACTCTAGCTTCCCCACCAACCCGCCCGCCTCCTGCCACCCACCCCCCCCCCCCCCTGGCCTTGCTCTGATGTATGTTGTCAGTTTCCCTTTGGAGAGGCCTGTATTACAAAGAATTAAGGAAGGTCTCCAGCCAACAGGCAGTGATGAATTGAAACCCTCCGTCCAACAGCCCAAGGGGGACTAAATCTTGTGCTGTTGGGCCTCGAACTACCTAACTGAGCTTGGAATCAGATCCTGGCCCTGATGAGTCCACAGCCCGAGCTAGCACCTGGACTGCAGTCTCTGAGGGACTGAGTCAGAGGCAACTGGTTAAGAGGCACTTGCATTTCTGACTCATAGAAACTGTGAGATGATAGATATTTGTTATTTTAAACATCTTAGCTTTGTACCAAGTTGTCACACAGCAATAGACACCCAATACCACTAGTAAGAACATATAAAGCAATTTTGAGAATATGCTGTAAGATTTTGAAACAAAGTACAGCAGAGATAAGTAACCTTGACAGCCTCTTCCCTCTTACTAAAACAAATTAATTCTAGAAAAAATTATGGATAAATACAAAACTTATTAGAATTAAAATGTTGAAGACAATATGTATTCTAAATACTACCTACTAATTTACCCAAATTTGTTTTCATAAGATTGGTAATACAATGTATATGGTTTTGTATATGTTCTAGCAAATATAAACAAGCACAAACTAAATATAGAAAATACTTTTGGAAATAAAGTAACCTAAGTGTCCTTTGATGTAGCTCAAGATTGAATCATAGTCTATAATTTTAAAATATTAAAGTTAACACTCAGAAAAGTGATAAAAATTGCTCAGAAAGAAATTGAACTATTTGTCATCCTTCAGAAAGAAGAGATTTATAGTGCCTTAGTGCTTATGAAAAATGTTTGAGGTAAGTATTTAAGTTCCCATCCAGAAGTCATTTGATGATCTATTTTTAGTTTGGAACTGAGAAAGCATTAAAAAAAATTATCTTATATAACAAATATTAAAATGCAACCTGATTTTGTTGCTTGCAGGATTTGGAGAACAAATAAACAATCAAACCCAAAAACATAAAGAAAAGTTTGTTCTCTGAAGATATATCAATTCAATTACATGATATCCTTAGCTTATCAAATTTTGCTTCCAAGATTGTATGATTGAAGAAAAGAATAATTGTTCACATTGCTGAATGTGACATTCAAGCAGATGATTTGATTTATAAATGGTATTTATCCCCAGGTCAACATAGAGGGATAGAGTTAATCCTTGCTACAACCCAGTAGAACAAATGAGATCTCTCTCTCTCTCTCTCTCTCTCTCTCTCTCTCTCTCTCTCTCTCTCTCTTTCTCTCTCTCTCCTTGTATATCTATCTATCTATCATCAGATAGATAGATAGATAGACTGTGTCAACTGCAAAATTGTGGAGTAGGTCCTAAAATCCCTTATGGTATACTTTCTATGATACAAAGCATCAAATGATTAGAGAGCAGAGAACCTCAGCATTCCTCTCAGGCAAAACTTTTTCTTAAAGAAAATATCTTACCCGACACGCCCAGAAGGCTACAGTGACCTTGATGCTAATGATCAGACTTCCAGGATCAGAGCTGGATATTTGACCCAAATTAGCTTTTCTCTATGAAGAATTTTAAATAGTGACGCTATACTTGTGGTTATGGTTATGAAATAGTGGTTGACAATGGGCTTGAGTCAGCCAAATGGCAGCCCAGATCAGCAAAGAGACTCACAGGAAAGACTGATGAGCAGAAAACAGAATGGAGTAGAGAGAGAGAGAGAGGTCCATCTGCCAATGCCCACCCTGCTGGCAGGATTGTATATGTGTATGGCCTTCCTGTGGTTTCCTACAGATGGTGCCCACTGTCACATAACAAAAAACAGGTGGCCATATAGATACATCCTTCCATGGTCATCCTTAGGCCTCCTCCTCACCTCGGCAAAATATTTCTATTCACTAGCATGCTTTTATCTGGGCCCGGCCAGCTCAGCCAAAGGATGTAGAAAAGACAGACAAAGAGAATTAGCTGGGTCTAGGTAGATCTCCTATGCCTGGCTGAGGCCACAGAGAGACCCCCACACAGCAAGCTGAGCCTTTATTTTACAGCCAGAGGTAAACAAGGTAGTGGTCACCATAGTTACAATGTTCTTGTGAGTTTCACTTGTTTTGGCAGCACTTGCTGCATCTCCCTCAGCCCATTAGCTACCCAGATAAGATCTAGGGAGCATCATAAGGTCCAGCCTAATTATGCTAAGAAGGCTGTGCCCTCTAAGCTGGGACTTGTTTTTTGTGGCTTTGCCAAGAGGTCAGTCTGAGGCTTAACCCTATAGCCGCCCCCTGCACTTACCATTTTCTCTTCTTCCTTAGGATCTGGATTTCCAGAGGACTCCCAGGTATCCAAGGTACTGAGTAGTGGGGCCCTTTTTCTTACTGATTTATTTATTTTTTTCACAGTAACTGGTGAGGCTGGGAATAATTAGCCAGTTCTTTATTAGCTCTTTTTTGGGCAGTAGACAGTTATGATGTGTAACCTCAGTAAGGTTCAACTTCTCACTGCCCACAGACTAGAAATGATTCCCAGTTGTGGGGATGAGTAAGACATTGAAAAGTAAGATGTTGATGAAATAATTTTTTCAAGAAATCTAAGTTTATTCCTATGTTAAAAAATTCTATAAGTGCACAAAAATAGCACTACAGAAATTAAATAAATTTAAAACTAAGAACCAAAAGAATTAAAATATCTAGATGAAGTAAATGAGAATTTATTAAGCATTTTTAAAATACGACATAAAACTACCTATCCTTTGAGAATATTGTATTTCTGTCTTTTTTCATGTGGTTTAATAAATAGTAGGAAAGTTTTCTGAGTCATGTCTTCATTTTAAGCACAGCATGAATGGATTCCAATATTTTTTAAGTTCCAGGATATTATAAAATTCTAATTTTAAAAGGGAATTTTAGCAAAAAGAATAACAAAAATTTAGTGTTTTAACTAATATATGGCAGTTTTCAAAATATTTAACTATTTATGTTGGACAGCTCACCTCAATTTTCTTTGAGAATTTACCAATTGTCATTAATCATGTTCACTTTGAATCATTCTGATTTTCTTTGTTGTTTCATTTGAGAACTATTAGAGTATGTTTTTTATTTAAAACCTCCCTTTGTCAGCTGCATAGCAATGTGTAGTATGAACCTCTAAGAGCAACACACTTCGAATAACATCCCCAAAGCAAGTTACAAACACAAACTTAATCCTCTAATAAAAACTATAGATCAACCCTGGCCAGTGTTGCTCAGTTGGTTGGAATGTCATCCTGTACACTCAAAGGTTATGGGTTTAATTCCTGGTCGGGGCATGTACCCAGGTTGCAGGTTCGATCCCTGGTCAGGGCATGTGTGGTAGGCAGCCAATCTATGTTTTGCTCACTCTCTCTCCCTTCCTCTCTTTAAAATCAATTAAGAAACACACACACTATTGATCAGTGTGCAGTTTGAAAATGGATTGTTATGGTTTGGACATGTTGCCTATGCATCAATGCATAAGTTTTAGCCACCCTTACTTCATTCTATAGGTGAGCTCTTATTGACCTTTCAGAGATTTCTAAAAAAAAATCAAATAAGCCCTGACTGGTTTGGCTTGGTGAATAGAGCATCGGCCTGAGGACTGAAAGGTCCCGGGTTCAATTCCGGTCTAGGGCATGTACCTTGGTTTGCAGGCATATCCCCAGTGGGTGGTGTGCAGGAGGCAGCTGATCGATGTTTCTCTCTCATCGATGCTTCTAACTCTCTATTCCTCTCCCTTCCTCTCTGTAAAAAATCAATAAAATTTATTTTTAAAAAAACATCAAATAAGATCAGCACACACGTTTATTAATTTTTTTACACAGTAAGAGTTTCTTACATGTTAAGAATTTTGTCTTCATATAACATTTATTATTATCTCTCTGAACATTGGTGTTTCCTGGAACACAGGATAGGAAATGCTGACCTAGAGTAACCCTCAAACGGATAGCACAGTGTAATGGAAAAGAAATAGGATTTGGAGTCAAACCAACCTTCGTACTAAGACATACATTCTCTCAGTTGATTGAAAAACAAACAAACAAACAAATAAACAAACAAACATAAAAAATCATCAGTGCCTAGATTTACATGGTGGGACAAAATAGTTGCTTAATAAATATATGTTTGTTTCCTTCTATCTCTACCCCGCCACCTCCTCTCTGGAGGCTGCTTCTAGTAGGACTTTTGGTCACAAGTGAAGAAAAGTATCACCAAACTCACTTAGGCAAAAAGGGAATTTGCTGGCTTACGTAAAATGGCAAGATTGGACTCAGGGCCCGGAAAACATAATTAGAAGCTGGTTTTTCTCCATCTCTTTATTTTGCCTTCTGTCGTGTTGGCTTTAGCATCAAGCATTACATGGTAGTAAGAGTGGCCTAGAGTCTCAGGCCCAACATCCTCTCTGGCTTCAGGACTAAGGGAAAAGAATGAACATCTCTTTTCTGGAAGCTGCCAAAGAAGTTTTACTTCAGTTTTGATTGGATCACATGCTCAAGTCTTTTGTTTGTAATGTTTTTATTTACTTCAGAGAGAAGGGAGAGGGAGAGAGATAGAAACATCAATGATGAGAGAATCGTTGATCACTGCCTCCTGCATGCCCCACACTGGGGATGGAGCCAGCAGCCCGGGCTTGTGCCCTGCCTGACTGCGAATTGAACCGAGACCTCCTGGTTCATAGGTCAACACTCAACCACTGAGCCATGGCGGCCGGCTGGGCTAGTCTAGAATATTTCACGTGGCTAAGGGAACGGATACTAGACGTGGGTTCAAAGTCCTGTGTTCCATCTTAGAAATGCCATGTGTGTGTATGTGTGTGTGTGTGTGTGTGTACATGGGTTGTGTGTCATGCGATGAGCTAATTCCTCAAATGGAATTTAGGTTATAGTCTTAGAGAAGAAAGTGAATAGATACTGGGGAGTAAAATCAGCAGATATCCACTATAAACCCCTTCTCATCAATCCAGAGTTGTGCATGCAAGTAGGAATCTTACCTACCCCTTAAAAATGATGATGCCCCTAAAATCTGTCTCGCTGCCCCAGAAACTTCCAGCAATCTCACTCTGTCAATTAGCTATTTAAAATCTCTTGCCCTTTCTATTATAGTTTCCACCCTTAGATTCAGTTTACACTTGCTTTCATGACACCTCCTCCCTCAACCCTCTCCTTCACCAAATCTTCACTCCAATCTAGAATTGTGCCTTCTTCTTCTTCTTTTTTTTTTTTTTAAGAATTCTTGTGAGTTTATTTGAGCCAAACTGTGCCTTCTTCCTGAGCTTACAAAGCCCCCCACAACATAGTAGCATAGGTCACACTGTCTGATATTAATTGCCTGGTTAGGTGTATTTCTCTCCCCATACAGTATTGATTCACTCCGGGGCCTCATTTTCTAGCATGAAAACTGCCATAGAAGAATAACTTAAAAGAGATTTGTTAAATAAATGAATGAATTAAATAATGGGTGAAAGAACATGTAGGTATCATAGAGGAGACTTCCAACATGTGACCTTCTTGGATTATGTCGTAGAAAACTAACTTCAGTTGCAGTGTTAGATAAGTAGTGTTAGTAAACCCGGAGCACATAACCAACTGAAATTTGTATTTATTTCTCTTAGAGTATAAATATCTCTGCTGGCATTAAAGAGTTTTCTCTCTGTCTGCCTCTTTGGTTATCTCTTTCTGTCTGTCTGTCTGTCTTTATCACTAAGACACACACCCATACACACACACACACCAACGCTCCCATATATATGGAAAACTAAAATTCTCTAACAGCATGGTTAACTTAAAAATTACATAATACAGCTTTAAAAAAATTTTTTTTAAAAATTATAGCCCCAAATGGTGAGCTCCTCTAAGAAGGCAGTGGCGGAAGGCGGTGGTGACATTTTTACTACAGCAAATCTCTAGATGCAGCAATTTTTTTCTGACAATTTATTTGACTACAAAGTATTCGCCTGGCTTCAGAGAGAGAGAAAAAAATCACCCAGAGTTTTCAACAGAAGGAACTTCTAAAGGTAGATGAAGCCAACGCATTTCAAGAAGTAAAAAAGTAGATTAGCCAACAGTGAAATCTCTCCGTCCCAGGAAGATGTCTACTCCCTTGAATTTTGCTGAAGCGGGGTTTTCATCAATTACTTCCATGAAAGTTTCAAAGTGCTGTGGGCATAAGGTTCTCACTCGTAAAGGCAAAAGTTATTTTTCAAGTTTAATTTTAAAACTATTTTTTAAAAATACGCAGGCCATGCACCAGTGCAATTTCGTTGTTGAAACACTGCCAAATGGCATATCAGCACATAGAATTTCCAAGACACTGCTTGGTCTGTCCCTTTCCTTCCACATTGGCAATTGCTTCTCATTGTATCGTTCAAAACATTCAAGACCTTCTCATGTGTTCTTCTTCATCATGCCTCCCAGCTTCCTTTCTGTGAACTCCCTGTCTTCCACGCTTGCTCATCTGCCTTCGCCTTGGAATCCAACCCTTCCTACAAAGCCTCTCCTAGATGTGAGCTCCCGACTCTGAACAGGAAGTAAGTCAAATAAGGAATTAAGGAATTTTGAGGGTCAGAATTCTCGCAGTAGCAGCAGCAGAGGTGGTGACAGCAGTGGCAGCTGTGGTAACATACTGGCCAGGCTATTTCTGCACAAGTATGTTGCAGTGTTTCCTGCTTCCTGACTCCCATCTGAGCTTCCTTGTTTCCTGGTGTTTCCAATGTCTTTGTCCTGTTCCCATTGATTGTATGAGCTACTAGCCTTTCCGTGGCATGTAGACAAGACTTCTGTAAATTCTGTTGTGCCTCTTACTAAAATTGGAGGCCAACTTTCTTTTGGTTGTTTCCTTAATGCATATTTCTCCATCTTTTTAACGTAATTGTTCAGTATTTCTAGGCGTGTCCTTTACACTATAACTATTCAGAGTTACATGCTATTGGATTTTTTAAAATCAAATCTGAGGATATGGTTCTTATAGAAATAATTTTTATAGAAGTTCTTTTAATCCTTATCGCTAATTCTCTTGTTTTTAAAATACCCAAGTAGTTTCTTACTTTTAAAGGTCAATGCATCAACAGGACAAAGATTCGTAAAAGTAAAATTTCTGGTTCAACAAAATGGCCATTTGAATTTTTGAGCTACTTCTAAATTTTCTTCCCACAAAAAGATGTTCCATGCCCTGACTGGTTTGGCTCAGTGGATAGAGCGTCGGCTTGTGGACTCAGGGATCCCGGGTTCGATTCCGGTCAGGGGCATGTGCCTTGGTTGTAGGCACGTCCCCAGTGGGGAGTGTGCAGGAGGCAGCTGATTGATATTTCTAACTCTCTATCCCTCTCTCTTCTTCTCTGTGAAAAAAAATCAATAAAATATATTTTAAAAAAAAGATGTTCCATGAATCCTTCCCTCCTACTGTGCCTGAGAGTGCCTAGCGCCCCACACTTTGACTCTCCTGTGTGATGCTACCTAATTTTACTCTTCCTTACCAGGAACGGTTTTGAGGGTCTTTTCATGTTTATTCTGGGACTGCCTCTCCATATTCTTCTGAAGGGCTCACATTCATTTTAACTCTTGTATTTCCTTTCACTCAATGGATGAGCAATAAAAAATCATTACTGATGATTATGATATTATTTCATCTTATCCTATATAATAAAAGCCTAATATGCTAAGTGTCAAGTTGACCGGTCGGCTGTTTAACTAATTGAAGTTAACTAATGATATGCTAAGGCTGCTCAACCACTCACTATGATGTGCACTGACCACCAGGGGGCAGATGCTCTGACTGGTAGGTTAGCTTGCTGCTAAGGTCCGGCTGATCAGGACTGAGTGAGACAGGCCAGATACCTCCTGGAGCACTCCTGCTGTCCCTCCCCAGCTGGCCAACCTTCCACCTCTCTCCCTGGCCCCCATCATGCACTGGTGGGGTCCCTCGGCCTGGCCTGTGCCCTCTCACAATCCAGGACCTCTCAGGGGATGTTGGAGAACCAGTTTCGACCTACCTGATCCTTCAGGCCAGGATGAGGGAATCCCACTGGTGCGCAAATTCGTGCACTGGGCCTCTAGTACTGTATATAATTAGTGAGAGGTAAGAGGTACCATTTTTATATTATCAGGATGATTTTATACCCTAGAAATAGAAGTTGGGTCATTTGATAATTATGTCCAAGGTCACACAATTATGATTCAGAAATCAAACCCAGGCACGTGTTGCTAAGTGTTGAGCCTCTGAAAACATCATCCTGCTAAAGATGGTAACCCTAAAGCTCACTCCAAACTAATATTTAAAGAAACAGTCAAGCTACAATTTTAAAAATACAAGGACATTCTGAGTTAGGGGTAAATGCTAATAATGGAACGTTCATTCTCCTCTCTCTTCAACGGAGAATTGTATTATCTTATAAGTTGGAAGCTGTGGACCTGGGACTTCCTTCTAGCTGCAGCAGAACATGGGAAAGTAGGGAAGTCTGACCATCGCTCCTCAGTGTTATTTAATAAAATGTTTAGATTAATTAGCTATTACAAAACCCCCACAAGATACAAGGTCTATTGCTTGCCTCCATGTTTTCCAGCAATGACTCCCAACCCCACTGTATGCACTCCGGGGCGCTGAAGGCTGTCTTGGTTAGGAAGAGAACTTTGGCTGGATGAGATTCAAAGCTATCCAAATAAGCCAAGCTGAGATGATTGGTACTGGCAGCTAAGAAAAGCCACTTCGTTCATCATCTCCTTCTCCAAAATATCACTCATGCATTTCTTCAGTAAATATAGGAGGGGGCAAATGTAGGTTTATAGTCGTGAGTAGGCAAAACAGTATTTTCTTGTATTATTGTTTATAAATTATTGTATTATTTGCTAGATGAACAACTGTAAACCTACTTTTGCCCCACCCTGTATTTGTTGAGGCCAGAACTTAAAGTGGAGCTATAAAGAGAACATACCAGGTGGCAGGTTACCGTAGTTTAAAAGGACGAGTAAAAGGGGTCCTTTGTTGCTTCAAACAGCATCTGTTGTCATAATTAGCAAACTGTTAGCTTGAGAGATTAAAATTTAAATAGAATATGATCTTCCCTCTGATGACCCCTGTCCCCATCACTGGAAGGTACTCTTTGAGTCTGACCACTGGCAGGCTGTAAGTTGACCAGTTGTCTCAACCTTTTCAACTGAATAATCCTTTCACTACGAGGCATCTACAATATGTCTTGTATGTATAGAAAGAAAATTCATGCTTCACCTGTAAAAACCTAGCAGATGGTACAGTAATTTGTATATACATACGTGCATACAGGATATGTTCTTGGAGAATGAATCGGATGCATGTTATACCTATTTAAATGTTTCATCACATTTAATTTTAATTCATTTATTCATAGTTTTAACCTCGGTAAGAACATTCATTATTTAAATTAATAGACAGGTAAACGACATCAACAAAACTGCAGCATTTAATGTGGAAGATAACTGGCATGCATGAACTCATTGTATTAAAATATTGGTTTTCCTATTGTTTTGCACAGATGGTGCTAGTAATTAATATTATGCTTTTTTTTTCTTCATCAGGGGAATCCCTGCTAACAAAATTCACTTAGTGAAAAAAATTCACATAGTCTACAATAAATTGTAACACTATATCATCGGAATCGCTGATGTGTAGTTTGTAGATTTATTAACGGTGATGTACTATCTCAGATGCAAATCTTATAATGTCCCTGATGGTCAATATGTTATTGAATTCAATGAATTTTTAAAATTGGGCAATGGGATCTACTTCGGGGAAAATTATTAACAATGGGCTCCATGCCATCTGGTCTGGAAACAATAGCATAGGCATTTCAAGATACACAGGTATTAAAAGTAACAAGGAACAGCATTACTTACATCTTAAAAAAAAAAAATAGAAAAGAGAGAAAAGAAAGGTCTCCTTGAAGGGAGGTATCTTTCCTGATTGGCCAATAGATATATTCTTCTATATACCAGAATGTCAGGGGATCTCAGCAGGGTTGTGCATGAACACATAACCTTAAATAGAAACTGTAAAAACCCTGTCTTCATAAGCAACCACTCTATTAAGCAAAAATCCTCAATAAGTTGACATTTCATAACGCGAGGAAGAACCGTTCTATCAATGGCTTCTACCTGGATAAGTCATTCATCAGGGCCCTCGAGGTGAGTCCTAGGAAACTTATCTGAATTTGGCCAGCACCTCCTACAGAGGGCATCGAAAGGGGAAAATTGATGTTAATAACGCTCTCCTTATGCCTTTTGTTAGAGGAATCACAGTATAACAAGCTAGTGTCATTTCTGAAGGATTTTTAAATGACCATTCCTTATTTCTAAAAGGGCATGAATATGCTGGTTAAATTACACCGAACTCTCAACACAGCGACTTACTGGCCAGAGAATTAGCAAACAAGATTTTTCAAGTGAGGAAACACAAAGTAAACCAAAGGCACAATGATTCCTGGCCTTTGCCTTCTAAAGCGAGGATTGGGTTAGAACCTGCCTGCAGCCCTTCCAGGTCTTTAATGAGCTGCCCTTGGCTCCTCTCTAGCAATGGTCCTGGGTCTTAACACAGAAACTTCTTAGTCTGGCACACTGGGATGCAAGGACGGCCCCAAATCATCTCTTGTAAGGAGAGCTCAAAGGATAATACTCTTTCACATCACTGAGTGTCACCTTTCTGGGTTCATGATTACTCAGTTTTGCTAATGAGGCAGCAGACCCTTGTGGTCTAACGTAGGTAGTTTAGCATGGAAGTATCCCTTCCTGTCTGCGGAGCAACCCTGGCAAATTACCCTGGACCAGATATTCGCCGTGGGGCTCAGTGCCTGTGATGACAGAGTCGAGAATACAAACTGAGTTGAACAAACTAGAATATCATCCTTTTATAAAAAATTCAAGGGCTTGCCAGTATTCCCATCCTTGCTCTTAAGTTCTGAGGGCTGGTGTGGAATTCTATAACTTGTTGGCAAAAATGCAGCTCAGTCATCATCTATGTCAGAAAAGTGACGTGTCTGTCAGTAGACCCTGAGCCTGGCTGAGTAGCCACCCTGAAGGAGGTGTCTTTTTCTCTTTAAAAATTCTTTCTGTGGTCATCATGAAAAGAACCTATATGCACTCTGATTTTCAAACTAAAAACATGCCATACCCTATAACACATATAAAAGAGAGCCAATATGTGAAACTTATGGTTACAAATACCCATATCCTTGGTTTTAATCTCTTTTATTATAAAGAAATGGGCCCCTTGGCATTGTTTGTATTAGTAAAAAAAAAAAAAAAAACAGGAGAAACAAGATGGCGGCATAGGGTAGACACCGCATATGCAGCTGTGAACAACTATTTCAGAAAAACCACGAAAAGAACACACGGACACCCCTCGCACCCACAGGACGGCTGGCTGAGTGAAAATCCTACAACCAGAGAAGAGTCTGAGACTCAGAGCAGCAGCGGAAGCAAAGTACAGAGGTACGGAGGCGC